>CAXITT010000170.1:1018212-1046898 GCA_964033795.1 Lymnaea stagnalis
TTTGTTTTTTTTAATAATTTTTTTTTTGGGGGGGGGGGGGTGAGAGAATTTTGGCCTCTTCCCATTGTCACAGTCTGTCACAAATGATTAACCCTCCCTAACGACCCCCCCCCCCAAACACACACACACACTCTTCGATTAAGTACGTCACACTTTCAAGCAAAAAATAATTGTTTACAAAATTAACAAATACTTAAAATTCAATTAAGACAAACTTCACAATTAAACTATTAAATTTATAAACACGACAACAACTTTGTGACATCGTCTGTCAAAGTGCGTCCAACACAGGATAAAGTTATTAACATCCGCTGCTCTTTGCCACAAAAAAAAAACAAACTGTCAAACTTTCTTAGACCCACCCTAATAAGTCCCCCCATTCCGGATCCTGGCGTATTATTTGTCCGGACCCCTTCCACCCCCAATCCGATCCCTCTGGAAAAAAAATAAATAAACTCCAAACATTGTAGATTAAAATTTAAAAATAATAATAATAATAATACTCTCTTACCGTCTGCTTAATCTCATGCTCAAGTCATTTCAGTACAGAACATCTCCATTGTAAAAAAACAAACAAACACAAGATGCTGCACTATCCGACCACTCTATCTCACCTGCTCTATCCAACCTGCCCTATCCAACCTGCTCTATCCAACCCGAGTTCTCGTTTCTAAATGCTCGCATCAATTCATTGCGTGTACACACAAGGAACATATAAAATACCATTGGGTTTTTTGTTGTTGTTTTTTTTTTTGTAAAGCCCCAGGTGAACGGTGTCTGACTGCGTCACACACTGCTTTCCGATAAGACCGGACAGCGCACCCAGTCACTCAGGCCTTCTACACGCCCACTCCACCCGACAGCACGCATTGGACGGCTAGTGGGGCGGGTGGAAGAAGGTGGGGTGTGGAGGAAGCTTGGGTGGTGTGGGGTGCGTGTGTGTGGGTGCGTGTGGGTGTGTGTGTGTGTGTGTGTGTGGTGTGTGTGTGCGTGGGTGTGTGTGTGGGGTGTGGGTGATGTGGTGTGTGTGTGGTGTGTGTGTGGTGTGTGTGTGGTGTGTGTGTGGCGCGTGTGTGCGCGTGTGTGCGCATGTGTGCGCGCGTGTGTGTGTGTGGCGCGTGCGTGCGTGTGTGTGTGTGTGTGGGGGGGGGGCGCTTGAAAGCATGTCAAGTGGTTCAAGGAACGATTGCTTGTCCTTCGGCCGCGGTCACTGAAAGAATCGACGCCCTCAGGACAGCGAGCACCGGTAAACTGCTTCGCACTTTGTTATTGATTAACTCCAGGGGTGATTCGCTTCCCTGAGAGGACATCGGGGTTACACTAAGGGGGGTCATCTGTAAATGACGTCACGCTTTGTTTTTTCTTTTAAATATATTTTTTTAAATCTATTTTTTAGGGGGAAAAAGGGGGGGGGGGGAGAGAATTTTGGCCTCTTCCCATTGTCACAGGCAGGCCCTTACTTTTTTAATTAATTTTTTTTTAATTTAAATTTTTTTTTTTTTTTTTTTTTTTTTTTAATTTTTTTTTTTTTTTTTTTTTTTTTTTAAAAAAATTTTTTTTCTTTTTTTTTTTTTTTTTTTTTTTAGAGAGAATTTTGGCCTCTTCCCATTGTCACAGGCAGGCCCTTACTTTTTTAATTAATTTTTTTTTAATTTAAATTTTTTTTTTCTTGTTTATTTTTTCTTAAATTTATTTATTTATTTATTATTATTTTAAAAAAAGTTCTTTTCATTTATATTTTACTTTTTGTTTTGTTTTTATTATTTATTATATATATATTTTTTTTTCGTTCGTATTTTTTGTTTTTTGTTTTGGGGATGGTGTATTTTGGGAAGAGGGCTCTACCAATTTGTCATGGCGGTGTATGAATAAAGAGTTTCACTAGTGTTACAAGTTTGCGACGATGGGGCCAAAAAAAAAAATAAATGAAATATGATTAGCTCACCAAGTGCGTGTTTTTTGGTGAGGAGATTAATTGTGTCGCTGTTGCTATATATCGTGCTTTGTGTGTGGGACGTATTTTGGGTATGCAGTAAAATAAAACTAGACACTGTAGACAGCTTCAAATACCTAGGAGCAATAGTCTCAGAAGCAGGCGTCAAGCCAGAACTGATGTTCAGGATTGCCCAGACCACAACTGCACTGAAGAGGCTCGAGGAAATACGGAATGACAAATGTATAGCCCCAAGCACCACAATCAGGCTGATGCGCTCACCAGCTTTCTCTATTTTCCTGTATGCCTGCGAATCCTGGACTTTAACAGCTGAACTTGAAAGGAAAATAAAGGCGGTGGAGATGTGATGCTTCAGAAGCATTTTTGGCATCTTTTTATAGAGACCAATGATCAAGTAACAGAACAGATTCGTCAGGCAAATGGGCAGTACGATGACCTCATGGTGACTGTAAAAAAAAAAGCGCAAACTGGAATGGTATGGCAACGTGAAGTGGAAACAGGGGCTCGCCAAAGAAACCATGCAGGGCACAACGAGAGGAGGGAGAAGAAGGGGAAGACAGAGAAAAAGATGGGAAGACAACGTCAAAGAGTGGACAGGCCTGAAACTAGGCGATGCTGTGCACAGTGCAGAAGACAGAGACGAATAGAGGAGGGTGGTTTACATGTCATCTGTGGCGCCCTAGCGGTCCAAGGACTAAGGGACATGATGATGATGATTTTTTTTAAAAGAGAAAAACGAAGGAAATATTAAAAGTTTGTTTCGCCAGAAGTTGACCCATTTGCATAACCGCTCCTTAATAAATGATAAATCACGTACAATAACATAAATCATCATCATCGGTGGTGCTCCCGTCGAATGCAAGATTGTTTTCGTATTTTGATGGGATGAATGTGTATTCTTATTGTGGACAGGAGATTCTTTTCTTTAAAAAAAATCCTTTATATTAACTTCGCTTTTGTTCGTGCGTTTCTGGCTGGCAAACTCTTCGGACGGATAATTGACCCATTTCCCGTCACCTATTGAGCTGAAACTTGGCACGTAGACCCGCACTAATTAAGATGCTTATAAAGTGCGCTCCTTTGTCAAATTTTCAGCTCCACCCCTATTGCTGGATATCACATTTTATAAATATACATACACAGATGCGATGTGTGTCTTCTCACATAGAAGCAATGTGTGTCTTCTCCTATAGATTCAATGTGTGCCTTCTAGCATAGATCAAAGTGTGTCTTCTCACATAGAAGCAATGTGTGTCTTCTCCTATAGATTCAATGTGTGCCTTCTAGCATAGATCAAAGTGTGTCTTCTCACATAGAAGCAATGTGTGTCTTCTCCTATAGATTCAATGTGTGCCTTCTAGCATAGATCAAAGTGTGTCTTCTCACATAGAAGCAATGTGTGTCTTCTCCTATAGATTCAATGTGTGCCTTCTAGCATAGATCAAAGTGTGTCTTCTCACTAAAAAAAAACTTGTTCCGCTACTGCGTCTTTGACTTGACCAAAAGGAATCGATTCCAATTTAACATCCCGACTCCTTCAGTTCACCACAGTCACGGAAGCCGTGATGCCGTCATGTCCCCAGGCTCGGTGTATTACTACAAGACTAAAATGCAAGAAAGGAATATTATTGAGTACGGCCTTTCACGTCACAGACCCCCCCCCCCACACACACACACATACTGCATTATTCAACTGTAAGGAGAATGGCTAATTATTGACTAGCGCACTGATCAATCGACATTCAAAGAATATAATGGATGTGAACCGGATGCCTTGTGAGCACAGACCCGTCTGTGATGCCAATGTACGATGTGAGAATTAACAAAAGAAAGAACATTGGGGGGGGGGGGGTTCACACGAGAGAACATATAATTTAATTGTAACAAAAGAAAGAACATACGGGGTGGGGAGGTGGGGTTTACATGAAAAAAAAATCATTTAATTGTAACAAAAGATGGACGACGAGGGTTTACAAGGACAAACTGGATCATTTAGTTGTTACGAACATGAGTTTTGTAAAAACCATACAACAATATAAAGAGCACTTTTATTGCAAACATTGAGGATCAAGACTTTTTGGACGGCCGCGGCTCAGATTGAAGGACGTTTGCAAAAGGAGCACGAGGGAAGCCAACACAGCAATCAGACGAATGGGAGATCATCGCCGAGCACCGTTCCAGCTGGCGAAACAGCAGTGTATGAAGGCGTCAAACAAAAAATGGCAGAAGATACGCGAAACAGAGCCCTTGCAACAAAACAAGAAAAGTGCATTGCGGAGGTCAAATTGATCCATGAGGCGACATTCTCCTTCGAGAAGTGCAGGCGAGACTGTCATTCCAGGATCGGCGTGGTAAGCCATTTGATTAGTGTACTGTACATTGTTCACGCTATCGTCACGCGAAGACGGAAGGATGACATATAAAAATAAATCTCTCTATATAATGTAAATATCTGGGCAGACGTTTGGAATGTAAGAATATGTCATCAATTTTTTTTTTTTTGGTATCAACAACAAAACATGCAATGATTAGAAGATAACATAGCGACTTCACCAAATGCATTCATCGAACAAGAACTCACTTCCAGGACGATGACAGAGGCACTCGTTTACTTCCATGCTAATTACAGAGGCTAAAATTCAAGGCTAAATATAGAGGCACTCTGAATTCAATGCTAATTATAGAGGCACTCTTGACTTCAATGCTAATTATAGAAGCACTCCGACTTCAAGGCTAATTATAGAGGCACTCCGACTTCAAGGCTAATTATAGAAGCATTCTGACTTCAAGACTAATTATAGAAGCAGTCTGACTTCAAGGCTAATTATAGAAGCAGTCTGACTTCAAGGCTAATTATAGAAGCAGTCTGACTTCAAGGCTAATTATAGAAGCAGTCTGACTTCAAGGCTAATTATAGAAGCAGTCTGACTTCAAGGCTGATTACATGAGCGCTCTTGACTTCCAGGCACCTACAAAAGGCACGCTCTCTTGCTAAAGGCAATCATTCATAATCTTAAAGGCTTCCACTGCCACATACAACGCCAGATTCACGACATCATCCGCCACCAGCAGCAGTTCTGTCACATTACAACCCAATCACGATCACAGGCATGGTCTATACATTTCCCAGACATTATTAATACTTTGTTGGTCTTACACATGACCGTCATGTAACACCTTGTGAATTGGCGGAGTAGTTCCCGCGCCCCATCAAACTCTTTGACTAGTGTCGCACCCAATCAAAATTTGTTGACAGACTCTCGCCCCCCCCCGCTCCCCCCCCCAGCCGACAAATTGGTTGACTAATTCTCGTACACCCTCCATACAATTTGTTGAAGCTGCAAACTGTGAAATGGTTGAGTCGGTTGTCCAACCCTTTAAATTGTTTGACTTAAGTAACGCCAACCAGCCCCCCCCCCTCCGGGAACCCTTTCAACCCACACACCCCAGAATAGTAACAGTGCATTATAAAATAGGAAGGGATGGGGTAGTGAATCTCTATTTTCTTCTTCTTTTTCGTTTTTGTTTTTTATATTGCAGGACCTGACACTATAAACGTGCGACTCTATTACATTAAGTAAAAATATAGAAATATATTAAAAATAATAATAATATAATATCATTACGTTAAGAGAGGAAAAAGGTCAAGGGCTCATCTGTTACGATCATCATCTCATCACCGTTCCTAAAATGGAGGCTGGTACGCTGTGGGAGAGGGAGGGGCAAAGACCTTCAGGTGGAGGAAACCCCGCTTCAGTGTAACCCCGAGCTGTATCTTTAAAAATTGTTTCCCAGGTCCATACACAATTTTAAAACATAAATTAGAAAGTGGGGTGGTGGGATGGGGGTGGGGGCATGGGTTTGTTCAGTTTCTTTACGCAATTTAAATTTATTTCAGGAAGTGATACATTATGTGCTTGATTTTGATTCCAAACTCAGCAACCGACGGACGATCAATTTTGACGACTGACAAGGGACAGATAATCTATGTTTACCACTTACAAGGGACAGATAATCTATGTTTACCACTTACAAGGGACAGATAATCTATGTTTACCACTTACAAGGGACAGATAATCTATGTTTACCACTTACAAGGGACAGATAATCTATGTTTACCACTTACAAGGGACAGATAATCTATGTTTACCACTTACAAGGGACAGATAATCTATGTTTACCACTTACAAGGGACAGATAATCTATGTTTACCACTTACAAGGGACAGATAATCTATGTTTACCACTTACAAGGGACAGATAATCTATGTTTACCACTTACAAGGGACAGATAATCTATGTTTACCACTTACAAGGGATTGATAATCTATGTTTACCACTTACAAGGGACAGATAATCTATGTTTACCACTTACAAGGGACAGATAATCTATGTTTACCACTTACAAGGGACAGATAATCTATGTTTACCACTTACAAGGGACAGATAATCTATGTTTACCACTTACAAGGGATTGATAATCTATGTTGACGACAAATAATTTTTAGCCAACCTTCGACGGGATTGTCCTAATAAAGTAGTCGAAAAATGTGATGGCATATCCATACAGAGCCATCACGTGACTTTCGAAGAGCCCGGCATACCTTTTTACATTTTTTGTTGTTGTTAATTAGTTATTCTATCCAATTTAAATGCTCTATTTAGATTATGTCTCCACACAAAACGCAACGTTTGGGCCCTTTCAATAGGACAGGCCCGAAGCAGGTGCGGGGCCAGTCAGAGCATCCATGTTATCCAGCCCGATCCAGCCGGGAGGGTAGTAATCCTCTCGGGTGAAGCCGTCCTCCAGCCACGATCCATTGACCACAAACTTGCTGTAGTAGATCTTGACCCCGGGACTGAGCCAGGCGGCCCACCAGCCGTACGTCCCTCCGGACAGCACCACGTGATCACAGTTGGCCAGCACCGCGAAGTGGACCAGGGGAGACTCCTCCGTCACGATCCTCACGTCCGGGTCTTTGAGGTTCTCCTTGCACCAGGTCAGATCGTCGCTGGCTATCAGGAAGGTGAAGTTCTTATCTCGGAACAGCTCTCGAATGGTTTTGAAGGCGTTGTGGAAGTACGAGGCCTGCGGCACACCATATCCTAGTTTGACGTTGTTGTCGTTCAGATAGTCCCCACGCCGCACGTGAACCCCGACCAGGAAATTGTCGCCGCTCTCGTTTCTGAATTTCTGCAAGTGCTCCTGGGCTTTTCTGAATATCTCGTCCTTGAACTTGAACTCGCTCCTGACTTCGTCCTGATTGTGATGAAAGTAGCGCCATGACTGGAAATATCCGTTAATGGTTTTATTCACGTGGGTCAAGTTCATGAACCTGGGGTCAAAAGTTGCATAATGGGCCTCACCTTCATTTTCCCACCTTGAGGAACGAAGAGAGGATTAAAAAAAAGATTTGTAAATATAAATTTAACAAAAAAAGATGCAAAACATAAAAATGTAAGATTAAATAAATGAATGATGACAAGTTCTGAAGCTGATCTATGCGATGCTGTTTTGACAAAGATTTTGTCGGGAATTCCCAAAAATTGTTTCCTTTTTGGTCGGCATCTGATCTGATAAACGGCCCTCATTATTTTAATGGAGCCCCCATTTTTCATTTAAGTCATCGTTCAGTGGTAAACCGGCCAAATTCTTAATCTCAGCCATCGTTCAGTGGTAAACCGGCCAAATTCTTAATCTCAGCTATCGTTCAGTGGTAAACCGGCCAAATTCTTAATCTCAGCCATCGTTTCGTGGCAAACCGGCCAAATTCTTAATCTCAACCATCGTTCAGTGGTAAACCGGCCAAATTCTTAATCTCAGCCATCGTTCAGTGGTAAACCGGCCAAATTCTTAATCTCAGCCATCGTTCAGTGGCAAACCGGCCAAATTCTTAATCTCAGCCATCGTTCAGTGGTAAACCGGCCAAATTCTTAATCTCAGCCATCGTTCAGTGGCAAACCGGCCAAATTCTTAATCTCACCCATCGTTCAGTAGTAAACCGGCCTAATTCTTAAAGTCAGCCATCGATCAGTGGCAAACCGGCCAATTTCTTAATCTGAGCCATCGCTCAGTGGCAAACCGGCCAAATTCTTAATGTCAGCCATCGTTCAGTGGCAAACCGGCCAAATTCTTAATCTCAGCCATCGCTCAGTGGCAAACCTTCAGCAAGTCAAGCTACATCCTAAACATTAACCCAATCCCATTACATCCACATTGTTACATCTTCCTAAGCCGCTCATTAGCCAATCCCATTACATCCCCAATGTTACATTATCCTAAACAACTTCTCACCCAATCCCATTACATCCACAAAGTTGCATTATCCAAAAAACTCCTCGTCCAAATGCCATTAAATCCACAATGTTACATTATCCTAACCACTCATCCAATCCCATTATATCCACAATATCAAATTATCTTAAGAACTCACCCCATCCCATTACATCCAAAATATTAAATTTTCCTAACCGCTCACTCGGTCCTTTTAAATACACAATATTAAATTATCCTAACCACTCACTCGTCCCATTAAATCCACAATATTAAATTATCCTAACAGCTCACCCAGTCTCATTAAATCCACAATATTAAATTATCCTAACAGCTCACCCAGTCCCATTAAATCCACAATATTAAATTATCCTAACCACTCACCCGGTCCCATTAAATCCACAATATTATTTATTTATTTATTTAGGCATTTTTATATAGCGTTTATCATAAAGCTCTAAGCGCTTTATTAAATTATCCTAACCGCTCACACAGTCCCATTAAATCCACAATATTAAATTATCCTAACCACTCACCCAGTCCCATGACATCCACAATATTAAATTATCCTAACCGCTCACCAAGTCCCATTAAATCCACAATATTAAATTACCCTAACCACTCCTCAACCAATCCCATTACATCCCCAATATTTCGTTATCCTAACCACTCACCCGGTCCCAATAAATCCACAATATTAAATTATCCCAACCACTCACCCGGTCGAGTCTATGCTGTCGTTAAGGTGAGTAATTTGAAACGTGGCCTCCAAGTCCGTCCCGCTCTTGATGAAAACCGTCCTGTTCTGAGCTCGGGCGATTCCGATCAGAGCTGCATAGATAAACATTTGATTGCCCAGTCTTCCGGTGAAGGCCGATGTGACGTACAGTGGCTGGACGTTTCCGGATGAGGCAGCCGTAGCAGCACTCGTCACCTCAAGTGCCGTTGACTCGGTGTAAACAGTTGGAATTTCTGCTGGTGAATCAGTCAAACCCGATGGACTTAGAGAAGCACCTTCAGCAGTGGGGCTTGAGGCTGTTGAAATGCTTAACGCATTGTTAATATTTGTAGAGCCCTCTGTCGTAGAGCGAATGGAAGTGGTATCTGATGCTGATTTTTCGGTTGTTGCGGACAAAACTGATGTTGGGTAGACAGAAGAGTAGGTTGCTGTCGACTCTTTTGCTGGAAGTTCTCCAGCGGTACCGATAGTAACTGGACTTAAAATTTCCCTCACTGAGGTTTTCGTATTTACATTTGATTTTTCTGCAGCCACGGAAACAGTTGTAGATGGATCCGTTACTGAAGCTGCTGTAGCTAGACTTGAAATGTCACCAAATGAAACTGCTCTAGCGAGACTTGAAATGTCACCCAAGGGAACGGTTCTAGCTCGACTTGAAATTTCCGTTACTGAAGCGGATGTAGCGGATGTAGCTTGACTTGAAATGTCACCAAATGAAGCGACTGTAGCTAGACTTGAAATGTCACCAAAGAAAGCGGTTGTAGCTTGACTTGGCGAAAGGTGTTCAGTTTCATTAATTTCAAGTTGGGTAGTAGCTGTCGTGGAGAGACCGCTCAGAGAAGTGGGTGTATTATCGTTGGCACCAGGTGAATATGTTTTCCGTGCAGTTATGGGCTCTGGAATATTGTCAGGTTCCAAAATTAAGCCCTGATTCGAATACGGTCTGAAGAAAAAGAAAAAAAATTGTTAGTTCATTTCATTTTAGTTGATAATCATATATTCATTAAAAAGTATATTTTAAGTTGTTCAGTTTAGTTGATAATCGAATATTCCCTTTTTTTAATGTGTGAAGTTATTTCAGTTTAGTTGATAATCGAATATTCATTACTTTTTATATGTGAATTTATTTCAAGTTATTGGATAATCGAATTTTCATTTTTTTTTTTAAATTGACACTAGTCCTAATTATCGGGACAAATCTCTTACTAATGTATTCTTATTTGACAAGTTTATCGACTGCAGTTTGCGGTAAATATCAAGATTATGTTTAAATCCCCACAATCGTTTATGTACACAGTGACTGCCAAGTTTACTCACGTGACCGCCAGATAGGTGAAGGCGAATCCAGCGACACAGAGCAGAAGCAGCACTTTGAAGATGTTCCATCTCGACCAGAATTTGGCAGCACATGATCTTGGACCTTGGTAGCTGGAAAACGGAACAGCTTTCCATTAACTATAAAAATCAATTTTATAATTAATCTTTTAATTAATCGTTCAATCCATTTTATAAATAATTTTATTTTCAGTTTTATAACCTTAAGATTTATAATTTTAAAATCCGTTTTATAATCAATTTTACTATCCATTTTATGTTCAATCTTATAATCAATTACACAGTTCTTTTTTTATAAACAATTGTTTGATCAATTGTATGATCAATTTTATAATCAATTTTATTATCAAAGAACGATTATTAAATTAAAAAAGAAAAAAAAAATTCATTACACAAAGCATGACATCAGGTTTTAGATAGATCAAGTTCTTTGACATTTCTAGATCCAAAATAAACCCATGAATCGAACACATGTCAGTCTCGACTTGTATTATATATAAGTCATATATATATGTATATCAGTTGCTCGTCATTCGCACATGAATATGACCAAGGTAATTTTCGAACAGAGTAGCAGCCATTTTCTCGAGCTGTAATTTGTTTAACTTGGGGGGGGGGGTAGAGCTGCTCGATTCGTCAGCCTCATTCCCTCGTCCTTGCCTATATCATCCAATGCCAAGGCCTCTCTCCAAGCCCCCGGGTAACCCAAAGGAAAAACGCGTAGATGTTTACAGCTTGGCGCCAGCAGCGTCGCATGGGTTGCTGGGGTTGAAACAATGGTATCCTATTACGGATTTCCGGGTTTCCCAATTCGGGGCTTTTCTTCTCTGAGATGATTTGCCATTCAAAGCTAACGGGCCACAGCCAAACGGGGCTTTCCTTCCCTGAGATGATTTGCCATTCAAAGCTAACGGGCCACATCCAAACAGAGCTTTCCTTCCCTGAGATGATTTGCCATTCAAAGCTAACGGGCCACAGCCAAACGGAGCTTTCCTTCCCTGAGATGATTTGCCATTCAAAGCTAACGGGCCACATCCAAACAGGGGAGATGGTGATATTTTTTCGCTGATCTAATCTTAGGTGGGGATTAAACTTCAGACCATAACCCTTGTTTAGATTGACTCAGTTTAGACTACTCGGCCACCTAGTATATGACGTTCGTTAGATTTTTTTTTTACTATTCAAACCACCACACACCCACCATACACACGTACAATACACACAAACACACCCAACTTTTTATGAATATCAAATGCATCGGGATTATTGAAATACATGAACTACTATTAAAGTGTTCCTTTTATCGCACATTCCGTGCAGCATCTGATCACACAATCCGTGCAGCATCTGATCACACAATCCGTGCAGCATTTGATCATACATTCCGTGCAACATCTGATCACATATTCCGTAAAACATGTGATCGCACATATAGTACAACATTTGATTGCACATTCAGCACACCATTTGATCACACAATCAGCACAATATTTGATCACACTTTCAGTACAATATTTGATTGCACATTTAGCAAAACATTTGATCGTACATTCAGCACACCATTTGATTGCACATACAGCACACCATTTGATTGCACATTCAGCAAACCATTTGATTGCACATACAGCACACCATTTGATTGCACACACAGCACACCATTTGATTGCACATTTAGCACACCATTTGATTGCACATTCAGCACACCATTTGATTGCACATTCAGCAAACCATTTGATTGCACATTCAGCACACCATTTGATTGCACATTCAGCACACCATTTGATTGCACATACAGCACACCATTTGATTGCACATTTAGCACACCATTTGATTGCACATTCAGCACACCATTTGATTGCACATTCAGCACACCATTTGATTGCACATTCAGCTCAACATTTGATTGCATATTCAGTATAGCAATTGATTGTACATCCAGGACAAACATTTTATAGCTTATTCAGAACAACATCTGATCGAATATTCAGCACACCATTTGATCGCACATTCAGTACAAAATTTGACTGCACATTTAGCAAACATTCAACGGAACATTCAGCACACAATTTGATCGCAATTTCAGCATAACATCTGATCATACATTCAGCACAACATTTGATCGCATATTCAATACAACATTTGATTGCTTATTCAGAACAACATCTGATCGCACATTCAGCACAACATTTAATCGCACATACAGCTCAACATTTATTCGCACATTCAGCTCTACATTTGATTACACATTCAGCTCAACATTTAATCGCACATTCAGCTCAAAATTTGATCGCACCTTCAGCAGAATATTTGTTCGCACATTCAGCTCAATATTTGATTGAACATTCAGCACAGTATTTGATTGCACATTCAGCACATCATTTGATTGCACATTCAGCACATCATTTGATTGCACATTCAGCACAACATTTGATCGCACTGCACATTCAACACACCATTTATTCAGACATTCAACAAAGCATTTGATTGCACATTCAAAATAAAATTTGATCGCACAATGAGCACACCATTTTATCGCAGATTCAGTGCAACATCTGATCGTACATTAAGTGTAAAATCTAATCACACATTCAGAGCATCATCTGATCGCACATTCAGTACATAAGGGAAATTTGTTAAAAGTGTTTTTAAAACAATTTTTCCCGCATATTAGGAATATGTGAGAACCCTTGACCCAGATGAAATAACCCGCTCATGAAGAATCAAATTGTCTTTTCAATTGTCTCGTTATTTGAAGAATCAAATTGTCTTTTCAATTGCCTCGTTATTCCAGATGGATTGGTCTTTAAAAAAAAAAAAAGGGAATTTAAATAATTCATGAAGAGATTAAACACAAAAAAAAAGCCAAGCTGACCAGTTGAGTTCAATAAAGAGCTGTGCCACAATAACGTGAGAGTCATCGCGTCTTCTCATTAACGTTGCGGTGACAGCACAGATTTAACCGATTTAACGTTTTCAAAAATTCATGAACGGAAATATCTTTAAAATTGTAAATGCTTCTGAAAAATAATTTTCTAAGTTGTAAATTCCGAGTACGAATGTTTTTAACCTACAAATGTGTTTGTACATGCATATTTATGTACACATATATCGAATTCCCCAGATACTGATAACACAACCTTCATGTAGGTCCGCAAGGGGATGAGGGAGCAATTGGGTGGGCTGTGGGGGTCGGGTCTGAAAATTTGACAATATGTGTTGTGTTCGGAAAATAATGTATGTGCCAAGTTTCAGCTCGATAGGTTTACGGAAAGTGATTTAATGAGCAGTCTGATGATTTTTGCCTTCAACACACAAAAACGAAGTTAATTTAAATGATTTTACAATTGCAAATGTTACTTTATAAAAGTTGTGTTATCTTGATCCGAAATTTAAGTCGTAGTCACTCCATCTTTTTACTTTTCTATAATTTATGGGTGAAGATCGAGTGAGCCGAATGATAAAAAAAAAATGTGTTTTTCACACAATGTATTCATTTGAAAGTAGTAATATCTGGCCTTTTAAACCTTTAATTTGACTGGACGATTAAAACTTTTATGGACTAAAGGTACCAGCTTTCAAATGGGTTTTTATCGTCTATAATTGTATTGTCCTGTCGTTGTATGGTCTATAATTGTATCGTCCTGTAATTGCATCGTCTATAGTTGAATCTTCTCTAGTTGTATTGTCCTGTAATTGTGTCGTATAATAGAGTATCATTCTGTAATCGCATCGCCTATAGTTTTACCATCCTTTATTAGCATCGTCCTGTAATAGTATCGTCCTGTGTTTGCAGCGCTCTGTAATTGTATCGTCCCGTAGTTGGATCGTCTTATAGTTGTAACACAATTATTAAAACGGATCACTCGAATACGTGCATTCCTAAAATTTTTCAGGTCGCTTAATCGTGTAGCCCAGTGGTTCTCAATCTTTCTTGTGCCGCGACCCTTTACTACAGCTCCTCATGTTGTGTCGACCCCCAAACCACTAAATTAATTTTGTTGAAACCTTATAACTGTAGAGCATTTGTGTTTTGAGGTGGTCTTAGGTGACCCTCGTGAAAGACCAAAGGGGTCGCGACCCACAGGTTGAGAACCGCTGGTGTAGCCTAACGAAAGAGATAAAAATCTTTCGGGGGGGGGGCACGTTAAGTTTGAACAGTGCCTTCAACGTGAATCTGCAAAGACCGCATCGGTAACGTGACTCCTGGGTCTAACGTGACATTGTGAAGATCTTTTCTATTATTATAATGTCTTAATTAAAAAAAAAATGTGGCTTGGATATTATACTCGGCTTGAGATATTTATCACTTGGCTTTTCGCCGTTACCAAATAAAAATGTATCATAAGGCAAAGCTCCAACACGAAATTAAAACGTTTTTGGACAGCATTTGCTGAAAAAAAAATATGCATGTGAAGATTGTACAGTTGACACAACCAAGCCTGAAGGCAACAAACGAACTTTTTGAAACATAAAAAAAAAGTTGGTTGACCACACGGTGTAATGGACACGACTAAACCCGCAGGAAGTTTTCGCATTTATAAGATACGATGCTTTATTGATCCTAATACATGGAAACGGTTTTTTTTAAAATAACATTGTACATAACTTTTCAGCACATAAATAAATACACATTTTCAACCAATTGACATGTTACAAGTATAACAATTTTAACACAAGACATCTACATTATTTTATGTTGGGGTCACCACAACATGAAGAGCTGTATTAAAGGGTCGCGGCACAATGAAGATTGAGAAACCCTGCTCCAGAGGATCGCGACTGCTCTAGGGGATCTCGACACCTCATGGGGATTGCGAATCCTCTAAAGCAGTGGTTCTCAAACCTTCCTCAGGCCGCGACACTTTAACACAGTTCCTCATGCTGTGTTGATCACCCTCCCAAACATAAAAATCGTTTTCTTTTCAACTTCATAAATTGTGTGTTTTCCGATGGTCTCAGGCGACACCTGTGGAAGGGTCGCTCGACTGACCATACAGGTTGATAACCACTGCTCTAGGGGACAAAGACTCCTCTAGGGGATCACGACATCTCCAGGGGATCTCTACACATCCTATAGTGGATCATGATATCTCTAAGGGATCACGAATCCTCTAGGGGACCACGACAACACTTTGGGAATCCCTTGACCGTAACATAGATAAGGGCTGGCCACTTTGACCTGGCTAAAGACAAATATTCAATGAAGAAAGGTAAACGGCTGACTGTAGAATATACAACACGGGGAATGCTTGTTCACCTGAGTTTATAGGGTGACAGATTGTGTAAATTTAACTGAGTCAAAGCCACCATAAACATACCACAAACCTACAAAACCTAACACAAACTCGCCACTAACTCCCACAACCCCTCACACACACAACCCCTCATAAACACAACCCCTCACACACACAACCCCTCACACACACAACCCCTCACACACACAACCCCTCACACACACAACCCCTCACACACAAAACCCCTCACACACAACCCCTCACACACACAACCCCTCACACACACAACCCTTCACACACACAACCCACACACAAAACCCCTCACACACAACCCCTCACACACACAACCCCTCACACACACAACCCTTCACACACACAACCCCTCACACACACAACCCCTCACATACACAACCCCTCACACACACACAACCCCTCAAACATAACCCCTCACACATAACCCCTCACACACAACCCCTCACACTCACAGCCCACCATAAAATCCAGTTCTGGAATGGTATTGTTTTTATAGTTTTTTTTTTATAAATTACCCACTCATCCAACCCTGACAACTAAACCTGAAATCCAACCCTGGTAGCCAACCCTGCCAAAAATCCCTGACAGTCAATCCTGACAAACAGTCTTGGCAGCCAACCCTGACAAACAGTCGTGACAGCCAACCCTGACATCCAGCCCTGACACCCCAAAACTGACATCCAGCCCTGACACCCCAAAACTGACATCCAGCCCTGACACCCCAAAACTGACATCCAGCCCTGACACCCCAAACCTGACATCCAGGCCTGACACCCAAACCTGACATCCAGCCCTGACACCCTCCCGGGCTAAATATGGGGTGTGGGTTGAAGGGGGGGGTGGTGGGGGAATGGGCACCATGTTCCGTCTTGAGATTTTTTTTTTTTGGGGGGGGGGGGCAAAAAATCGTAACTTTTAATAAAATATATATACTGATTTACACTTTTTATAGGGGGGGGGCTGGAGGGGCCATTTATATGCAGTATTTGCTCCGGGCGCAACTTTTGCTTGTCAGATCCAAGCGCCCCAGTTTCACAAAAGGATTCATTATCCAGAAAGCCATTGCCATCGTCAAATAGATGCTAAAAATACCTCAGACAGTTATTTGTGCGCCAGATTCAAATGATTTTTAATTACTTGCGGAGCGTCACTTTTGAAAATTTGACAGAATCTGTTGTTATTGGGAATCGAGCCCACATGATAAGTTTAAGTTCGATAGGTTAACGGGAAGTGAGTCAATTAGCCGTCCGAAGATGTTTTTTTTTTTCGGCCAGCCATCCAGTCACGAAAAGAGGGGAGTTAATTTAAAGAATTTGAAACTTGTCCTGTTTGACAGCCTCGAGTCTAAAAGCCAATAGCACTTTAATTTAATTTGTTATCACCAGATTGACCAACTGTATCCAGTGATTGTGTGTGTGAATATCTGCCGGCAAGCTCCGCTATTTAAATCAATGCACTGGGCTGGTCTGCTCATTACGCATGTCTGAGTCTAAGTAAGTCAACGTCGATTGCTGCGCCAAGCTGTTTTTACTGTTTGAGCTTTTTTTGTTTTGTTTTGGTGATTTCTTCATCTGTTCCATAAATAAAATTCATTTAAATCTACGTGCAACGCTTATTTATTACTATTGTTTATAAATCCAGTTTGATATAGAGAGAAATTTATTTTACTGATAATATTCAACAGCACCCTTTAGGTAACGCAATTGAATCCGTAAACATATTAAATTTATCTTACTTGAGAACCACTGGTTCCCGCGCTCTATTTAGTTTTAACACTAATTTCTACCGCGCGTGGTCATTTGGGGGTGCATGTCTCTTTGACCTGCGTGACTAACTATACAAATTCTGATGTTAGTCGCATTTAACCGGCGTGACTTACCATACAAATTCTGACGTGTGTCTCTCATAATCTTTGTGAGTGACTACATGTATTGTTCGTATGTGTCATGATATGTCACGCTTGTCTTGTTTGAGATGCGTCTTAAGTACCAGCCAATAGATATGTATACCTAGTCTCTTACCTACACTCATACTCCAGGTGGGCGTCGCAATGAATTTATTGTCAAGTACCCCTCGACTATTTAAAAAAAAAAATTGATCTACAACAACATCCTTCAGGTGCGTACACAAGTCCAAGATTAAGTCAATATCTATATCTTTATCGATATATGCACTGGTACGTTTCTCTCTTCCGTAATACTTATGTATATATAGATTATGCATGTGTTCCCCGTTGTCTTCCCCGATCAGATGCAAGGACATTTTTTTTTAGAACTTACCAATGTGTCCAATGCATAATCACATCTCTCAACCACGCCAAGAAAATGATCCACGCGGGCGTCTGAACCAAGTCTCTCAACCGTAAAAAAAGTTGCACTTTTCTATGTTTCCACGAACGGCTGGGTCGTTTGGGTTTGTGGTTTGGTTTGACTGCTCGTCAGCAAGCGGCTCGCTCCTCTTAGCGTTGCAATAACACAAACAACTCACGTGGACTCGGCTCAATGGTTCTACCATTGGTTGGGGTTTTGTGGTTTGGTTCGACTGCTCGTCAACGAGCGGCTCGCTCCTCTTAGCGTTGCAATAACACAAACAACTCACGTGGACTCGGTTCAATGGTTCTACCATTGGTTGGGGTTTTGTGGTTTGGTTCGACTGTCGTCAACGAGCGGCTCGCTCTTCTTCGCGTTGCAATAACACAAACAACTCATGTGGACTCGGCTCAATGGTTCTACCATTGGTTGGGGTTTTGTGGTTTGGTTCGACTGTCGTCAACGAGCGGCTCGCTCTTCTTCGCGCTGCAATAACAAGCAACTTACTTGGACTCGGCTCAATAGTTCTACCATTGGTTGGGGTTTTGTGGTTTGGTTCGACTGTCGTCAACGAGCGGCTCGCTCTTCTTCGCGTTGCAATAACAAGCAACTCACTTGGACTCGGTTCAACGGTTCTACCGATTTTTTGTAATTTTTATTATTTTTTGTTGGTATCATTCTTACATTCCCATTGTGTCCTACCCAGAAATAATGAACAGGTTGGGGGGGGGGTGGGTTGGCGGAAAAAGGGGGGGGGGGAGAGGGAGTAGTAGACATCCTCCGGAAATATGTGAGAAAACAGCAGTTAACCTGTGCATAAAATAATGATTTTACCCCGCCCCCCCCCCTCCCCACAAACCATTAAGTCAACAAGATATATGCCGCAAAAAGTGTTTCCCTGCAGGGTGGCAAATTTAATTGACATTATACATTTTTAAATGGTAGTTTAACGTTTGAAATAATACACTATTGCGCCCCCTTGGCTGCTACAGATCTCGACGGAGGTTGATTTTTTTTAACGCTTCTTCATTTGAATTTTTTCTTTTTTTAAAGTATTCATTAAAAAAGAAAAAAAAATAGATAGAGTTAAAAACGCGCTAAGAAGTAGACAATTTTTTTTTCTTAAAATGAATTTTGCAAAAAAAAAAAAAAAGGACTGTGCAGAAGTGTAGCCCAAAAGGATTCGTACCGAATTGAGAAAAAAAAAAAAAAAAAAAATAGAAAAAGTTAAAAACGCGAAAAAAAGTAGAAAATTTTTTTTTTCTAAAAAGAAATTTTGAAAAAAAAAAAAAAAAGGACTGTGCAGAAGTGTAGCCCAAAAGGATTCGTACCGAATTGAGACGAAAGTTAAATATGTTTAATTTGTGTTAATTTTTAAAAAAAGTTATTATCTCCACCAGACATGCATTCTTTTTCTTTTTATTTGATTTGTTGTTTTTTTGGGGCTTTTTTTTTTAACCGTGATAATTTGAGCGACAATGTCAACGCGACACGTTGTTCCCCCAGCGTGAACACGGCACGAGAGAGAGAGAGAGAGCTTAAAATGTCACGTGCGCAAACAAAACACTAACGCTCCACAAGGGGGCGTTGCGAGACTGTAAAAAAAAAAAGACACACGTTTAAATGTTACAAATAATTGGAGGCGTTACGACAAGGCAATCATGACATTGAATATTTTGCACGCTAAAATTGTATTGAATTGTTCTACTTTACGGTACAACACATATTTTTTTTTTTTTCATTTTTCATTTGTTGTTTTACCCAATAATGAAAAGCAATTTTAACTTCGATTTCTTTTATTTTTTTTCGTGCCTGGGTGGGTGGGGGTGGCTGGTTGGAAAAAAATCTTCGGACGGCTCATTGGCCCACTTCCAACCAACTGAAACTTGGAACTCAGACTCGTTTCCAACTACACCACATTATTTCAATTCTGGATCTCCAGCCCCACCCTCAAAAATCTGTTTTTTGTTTTGTTTGTTTTTTTTAAGGGCAGATGGCGGAAATATTATGACACTGATTTCACGAAATGGAATTCCCGATAACTGCGCTAAATGAAATTCGTAAAAATATCGCACGTGCTTTTGGTGCGAAATAGTCACTTTTTTCCCTTCTTTTTCTTTTCTGAAATAGCTGATTTGCGGTGTAAAAGTGGCTGCCACATTAGAATGTTGATACGAAATGAAATAATAATTTAAAAAAAACGCACACAAAGGATTAATACGAACAGCTTTGTTCTCAGGGGCTGTTAGATTTTACATGGCGGATTTGAAACGGGGAAAGGTCACATAAGATTGTCACTTGATCCACCCGGATTCCCCTATACAAACAAAAAAAGAAGATCCCAGCAAGAAATGCAAACATTCGGAAACCTGCGGTACTTTGCTGTGTTAGAGAGGCCGCGTCCACCGTGACCCCGACATCAGTAGAATTAGAAATCAGCGAGGTTGATTTATTATTTTTTTCATTTTTAGCTTACACACACTGTGATTATACCTAATTTTAACGTTGTGAGGTGGTCTATGTAAAATGGACACTTAGTTGTGTGGGGGATTTATGTCAATCTACACTCTTTGTGTGATTGATTTATGTCAATGTACACTCTTTGTGTGATGATTTATGTCAATATACACTCTTTGTGTGATGATTTATGTCAATCTACACTCTTTGTGTGATGATTTATGTCAATGTACACTCTTTGTGTGATGATTTATGTCAATCTACACTGTGTTGGTTTCTTGTAAATCTAAATTCTAAGTGTGATGGTTTATGTAAATCTACACTATGTGTAAAGATATATATATATATATACATATATGTATGTATATATATATATATATATATATATTATATATATATATATAAATAATAAAATACAACATGCTCTGCTCCACCTCCCAGGCATGAGTTCATATAATAATAAATATAATAAAATTGCTCGATTAACACCGTTTGGGTGTACTCAGTGGTGAGACTAAAGACTGCTGCGCACGTCGGGGTTGGCTCTTCATTTGGCGGCGGCCCTCCAACCCTACAGAATATGCGTCAAAAATTAAAGCCATGCGATAAGTATAGTACATAAAGTAGACTTAAAAAATTCTCCCTTAAGTAAGTTTCACCCGGGTAGTAACGTCGCCCCCCATCTCCCCAGCCTCCGTCCGACCACGTCCTACGCCCATGGTTCATTGACATATTCGGGCCTTTTTGAAGAGCCGTCAGCGGACATTAATACAGAGATGAATCCCTCCTGCCCACCCCCCCCCTTCCCAAGTGAACATCGGGGTATCCAAAAAAAAAAAAAAATGGGTCGCGATCGGGTACAAACAGATTTTCAGGGAGCGACTACTATTTTTTTTTATATTTTTTTTTTTTTGGTGGGGATTTTTGGATTTTTAGACCTCCTCCTAAGGTCACAGTCTGTCACAAATTGTTAACCCTCCCCAACGCCCCCCCCGCCCCCCCCCCACTCCATCTTGCTTAAGTACGTCACACTTTCAGGCGGAAAAATAATTGTTTAAAAAATTAAACAAAAACAATTAAAATTTAATCCAAGACAAACTTCACTAATAAATTTATTTTAAAAAAAAAATGACAGCTGGTGACATCGTCTGTCAAAGGGCGTCCAACACAAGATAAAGTTACAAACATCACTGTCACTTTTTACAAACAAAAATCATAGACATGTACGATTTAAAAAGATGGGTGACATGTCGTATGATCTTTACCACCAAAAAAAAATAAAAATAAAAATAACAAACTATCAAACTTTCTTAGACCATCTCAAGGCCGTCCCCCAAACCGGAGCCTTATATGTACGGACCCTTTACAACCCACCCCCCCAAACATGACCCGTGGAAAAAAAAGAAACACCAAACATTTCTGATTTTAACTTAAAACCCTAACATTTCAAATTTAAAAATAAACAGCAAACATTGCAGATTAAAAAAAAAAGAAGAAAATAATAATCTCTTACCGTCTGTTTACTCTCATCCCTCAAGTAATTTCAGTACAGAACACCTGAGATTGTAAAACACAACAACCTGCTCTATCCAATCTGCTCTATTCAACCTGCTCTATCTATCCAACCTGCTCTATCCAACCCGAATTCACGTTTCTAAATGCTCCCATCCATTCATTGCGTGTACACATTGTATAAAATACAATTAATTTTTTCTTTTTCTTTCAAAACCCGGTGAAAGGTGTTTGACTGCGTCGTCAGCGTACCTGGTGACTCAGGCCTTCTACACTTCCATTCCACCCGACAGCACGGATTGGACGGCTAGAGGGGCGGGACGAGGAAGGTGGGGTACGGAGGAAGCTCGGGTGGTGTGAGTGCGTGTGTGTGTGTGGGGGGGGGGGTTGAAAGCATGTCACGTGAACATAATCTATGGTCTAAGGAACAGTCGCTTGTCCTTCGGCCGCGGTCACTGAAGGAGTCGACGTCGGGAGCGCGAGCACAGGTGAACTGCTTGCGCCACGGTATTGATTAACTCGAGGGATGATATGCTTCGCTGGGAGGACAGCGGGCAATGCTGAGGGGGGTCATCTATATAATGACGTCAAGCATTTTATTTTTTCGTTTTTAAAAAAAAATTATTTTGTCACTCAATTTCTTTTTTCCATGTTTTTTTTTTTAAAAATAGTGTTATATTAACTTTTTTCTTAATTTCATTTTTTAAACATTTATTTATTTGTTAAATTTTTTAAAATAATTTTCTTTTATACGTATATATATATATATATATATATATATATATAGCAGTTCACGAATCAGCATCTTTTTTTACTTTGTGTGCATTATATATGTATAAGTTTGTGACGATAGACTGCCAACAATTCGTAACGTCATTTATGGAAGGCAGGAAATGACGTCATTAAATGAGCTACCAAAGAGCAAGTAACTCCCATAACACGTTCATACACACGATAAGTTAAAATCGCCAACTCTTTTTTTTTTTTTTTTTTTTTTAAATAATCCCTTATGCTTTCTTTTAACTTCGTTTTTCGTTCGCGTGTTTGTTTTTAACTAGCAAAATATTTAGACGGCTATTGGACCCACTTCCCGTCAACCTGTTGAGCTTAAACGTGGCACATAGATTCGTTGCCGTTGACAAACATACCTTCTCCCCCAACCCGAAAAAAAAATTCACTTTTTCAATGTGAAGACGAATGAAATATGATTTGTTCACAAAGTGCGTTTTTTGGTGTTGCGATTAATTGCGTAGCTGTTGCTATATTGTGCTTTGTATCTGTGACGTATATCAGTATGCAGTAAAAATAAAATGTATTTTTTTTAAAGAGGAAAGATGAAGGAAATATTAATATTTTTTTTCACCAGAAGTTTTCCCATTTTATGACCGCTTCTTCAGAAATGATAAATCATGTACAATAACATACATCATCATCATCATTGGCGCTACAGCCCATGAAGGGACCTGGCCTGCTCCACCACATCCTGCCATTCGGAACGATCCATGGCTTTCCGCCTCCATGCGCGAACCCCCAACTGGTGTGATTTCTTCTTTACATCGTCGATACATCTCAGGCTTGGGCGCGACCAGTGAGTCGTCTGCCCCTGGGTTTCTGGCATCGTTTCACCATGTCNTTTTTTTTTTTTTTTAGATACACCGCCAACACATATATATACACTCTCTCCCTCCACACCGCTCTTATATATATATATATATATATATATATATATATATATATATATATATATATATATATATATTTAAATAGATGAATGAACACATTTATCTATAGCATTGCGAATTAAGTGTTGCTTAAAATAAAATTCCTAAGTAAGGTACGACACGATAACATAAGATAAAATGCTTTTAATTGATCCAAATAAATGGCATTAAAAAAAAATAATTACATTTTAAATATTTATTTTCAGCTCATAGATAAATTAATATTGTTAACGAGAAAATATTTTTTTATAATATAATACTATAATGGACAATTTAAAACGTGCTTTTTCCAAAAAAAAATGCAACCAATTATCAAATAAAATTAATGTATCCCAAAACATCCATTTTTTACAGTCACATTAATAAAACAAAGAAAACCAGTGGTGCCCATCAGCTCAATGTTCCTTGCGCAGCATCGCAAAGACATGTCCGCAGCGGTAACGCTACTTTCATTCCGTTGGTAAAAGTCACGTTCGATGTGAGCATACAACAGTAATGCAAGGCGGTGGTGAGAACTCATATTTCAATGATGAAATAATGCGTACGTTTATGTTATCTATAATGTGTACATGTATGTGGTCTATAATGTGACATGTATGTAATCTATAATGTGTATACGTTTGTTATCTTTATTCGTTACATTTATGTTACCTATAATGTGTACATATATGTTATAAATAATTTGTACATGTATGTTATCTATTGTTGTTACACGTATGTTATCTATAATTTGTAAATCTATGTTATCTATAATTTGTAAATATTTGTCCCGGTTCACAAGCGCCCGACAGGCAGCAGTTAAAAATCGCTCCACATTTTCTCATTTTTTGGAATGTTTCTCTCTAGTTTTATTCCTGATAATTGGATATAGTTGTATCCTAAAGTCTCTTTGATGTATGAATATCATTTATTTCGAACATAACTAAGAATTGCTGGACTTATTCGGTGTTTCCCATTCTGTATGTTAATTAACATAAACAAAAAACAGTCAACGTTATTAACAAATACTTCCGGTTCACGAGTCGCTTGAACAAGAAGCAGTGAAATCGCTCCACATTTTCTCATTTTTGCAATGTTTCTCTCAAATTTTTATTCCTGGATAGTTGGGTATTGTTTAGAAGCCACACTTTTCACTCATAACAATCAACCAGTGTATTGCGGATAAAGATATATGACCACATCATCCAGTTCCACGGGATCTCCATCAGCTGCGTAGAAGGCACTTCACAGGAATATCTTAAAGAAATGATTTATAAACATGTACCCAGAACCTTCAGTCTTCAACACAGTCTTTACTGAAAATTCCCAGTGTGGATGAACACAGAAAAAAAGTCTTACGGAGTGCCCTCTTTTGAAGCGATGGCGCCTAAGTTCTGGAACAGTTTGCCTCCATCTTTAAATTTAAGGCGATTAGAAAATGATTAAAAAAATCATTTAAGAAACATTTAAAGACTTTTTTTTTTGTTTAAATAGATTTAAGAACACATGATCGCAGTGTGCACGCTAAGGTAGCATGTATACCAGCGCTTTATAAATATCCAATCAATCAATCTATAATTTGTACATGTATGTTATCTATAATTAAATTGTTACAAGTATTTTATCTATAATTTGTTCATGTTAGCTATCTATTATTGTTACATGTATGTTATCTATAATGTGTATATGTATGTATCTGTAATTTGTACATGTATGTTATCTGTAATTGTTACATGTATGTTATCTATAATTTGTACATGTTTTTCATCTTTAATGTGTACATGCATGTTATCTTTAAATTTTACATGTATGCTATCTATAATTTATACATTTATGTTATATATAATTTTATACGTGTTTGTTAGCTAGACTTTTTACATGTATGTTATTTATAATTTATGTACGTACGTATTTTCGAGATACGTTGGTTAACTCCATGTAACACTCATAGCCTTATAAACCCCTTTTCAGGCTTAAGAGTATTAAGAGTCCCTGATCCTATTTCGTTCTCCGAAGAGGAGAGAATTAACGCAATCTGGCATGCGTCATCAATCTATGCAAACAAAATGTTTTTATGGCGCACATTGACAAATGCGCCCCAGTTCATTCTGTCGGCTGAGCCCACCAACACACATTTGATGTGACTGATTTTTTTTGTTCGCCCCAAAGCTCAGGCACTAAAAGTGTCAACCAGGCAATGGCAAATGTGCCGGGTTGTGAATCTAGGGTTGTGGGCTAAATCAGTGGCCCCCAAAATGGCGGTCCGTGGACCTTCACCGGTCCGCATGCCTAACGCTGCCGGTCCCCATAACATATATATTTATTGTCAGATAGAAATAAAAGTATAAAAATAAATCATGCAGCGGTCCCTTCTAAAAACTTGTTCACCGGTCCGCCAAACTTAAAAGTCTGGGAACCAGTGGGCTAAATGATTCAAAGGCAATGAATACTCTAGGTAGGACTGCGTGTAAACTGCCTGGAGTCAAGTGTTTAAAATACAACCCTGCCCCAGACCTCTGTCTCCATTGTTGTTCAATTCGCTTAACTCGTGTTTCGTGACAATTAAATGATATATTGTCTAGAGCAGGGGTCGGGAACCTATTTGTCTGAGAGAGCCATGGACACCAAATATTTTGAAAAGTAATTCTGTGAGAGCCATACATTATGTTTAAAACTAAAAATTCAAGTAAAAGTGTGCATTTTGTGTAATTTCAACTCTTAAAATGCAATAATTATGTCTCTGAATTCTTTTTAATAACATTGTGATGCTGTTGCTAATCAATAATGAGTATTTCTTACCATTAATGCGACTTCTTTTTTATAATCGAACATTTGTATGCGAGCCAGATGCAGCCATCAACAGAGCCACATCTGGCTCACGAGCCATAGGTTCCCGACCCCAGTCTGCGAGCCAGATGCAGCCACCAACAGAGCCACATCTGGCTCGCGAGCCATAGGTTCCCGATCCCAGTCTGCGAGCCAGATGCAGCCATCAACAGAGCCACATCTGGCTCGCGAGCCATAGGTTCCCGACCCCTGGTCTAGAGTAAACCCCCACGTTTTGTTTCTTTTGTCTCTGGAAATAAATAAGAATCGGCATCACAGACGGGGACGTGTTCACTTCAGATGAGGGCGTGTTCACGTCAGACGGGGGCGTGTTCACTTCAGACGGGGGCTCGTTCACGTCAGACGGGGCGTGTTCACGTCAGGCGTGGGCGTGTTCCCTTTAGACGTGGGCGAGTTCACTTCAGACAGGGGCATGTTCACTTCAGATGAGGGCGTGTTCACGTCAGACGGGGGCGTGTTCACTTCAGACGGGGGCGTCTTCACTTCAGACGGGGCGTCTTCAATTGAGACGGTGGCATGTTCACTTCAGACGGGGGAATGTTCACGTCAGGCGTGGGCGCGTTCATTTCATACGAGGGCGTGTTCAGGTCAGACGAGAGCGGGTTCACTTCAGAAGGGGGCGTATTCAAATCATACGAGGGCGTTTTCAGGTATGACTGGGGTGAGTTCACTGCAGACTAAGGCGTGTTAACGTAAGTTTGGGGCGCGTTCATTTCATATGAGCGCGTGTTCATGTCAGACGAGAGCGCGTTCACTTCAGACGGGGGCGTGTTCACTTCAGCCAAGGGCGTGTTTACGAAAGATAAGGGTGTGTTCTATTCAGACGGGGGCGTGTTCTATTCAGACGGGGGCGTGTTTACTTCAGACGAGGGCATGTTCACTTCAGACGGTGGCTTGTTCACTTCAGATGAGGGCGCGTTCACTTCACACGGGTGCGTGTTCACTTTAGACTGGGATGTTTTCACTTCAGACGAGGACGTGTAAACTTCCGACGGGGGCTTGTTCACTTCAGACCACGGCGTTTTCACTTCAGACGGGGCTGTGTTCACTTCAGACGGGGGCGAGTTCTTTTCGGAACAGGACATGTTCAAGTCAGTTTGGGGTACATTGATTTCATACGAGGGCGTTTTCAGGTTAGACGACAGTGTGTTCATTTCATATGAGGGCGTATTCACATTATACGTGGGCGTTTTCACTTAAGACGGGGGGCGTTCCCTTCAGACGGGGGCCGTTCCCTTCAGACGGGACGTGTTCACGTCAGATGAGAGCGTGTTCATTTCCGACAGGGAGTCTTCACATCATACGCGGGCGTTTTCACGTAAGACGGGTGCGAGTTCACTTCAGACTATGGCGTGTTCACGTCATTTGGGGGCGCATTCATGTCATATGAGGGCGTGTTCACGTCAGTTGGGGGCGCGTTCACTTCATACAAGGGCGTGTTTACTTCAGATGGGCGTGTTAACGTCAGTTGGGGGCGTGTTCACTTCATATGAGGGCGTGTTCACATCAGACGGGGTCGTGTTCACTACAGACGAGGGCGCGAATTCACGTCAGTTGGGGGCGCGTTCACTTCAGACGAGGCCGTGTTCACGTTATTTGGGGACGCGTTCATTTCATACGAGTGCGTGTCCAATTCATACGAGGGCGTCTTCACTTCATACGAGTGCGATTTCACTTCATACGAGGGCGTGTTCACTTCAGACGGGGGCGTGTTCACGTCAGACTGGGGCGTGTTCACTTCAGACGGGGCGTGTTCACTTCAGATGGAGCGCGTGTTCACATCAGACGGGGTAGTGTTCACCACAGACGGGGGCGCGTGTTCACCACAGACGGGGGCGCGTGTTCACCACAGACGGGGGCGCGTGTTCACGTCATACGGGGGCATGTTCACGTGAGACGAGGCAGCGTGTTCACGTCGCATCCGTTCAAATCGATCATATTTTTTGATCGATGTGCCATTCATCAATTGGTACTAACTCAAGGTAGTTCGATTATCTAAAGGATGATCCCGCGTTGTAAAAGGTCGATTTTTTCCCTTGTCCCCCCACCTCCCGTTTTACCTAACACGATCATCATAGCTGAATGGGTGATGTGACCATGAGTGATATTGATGTTCACGTGAACAATGACAGTGGAGTCAGCAAAGTAATAGACTCAAAAAAAAAAAAAAAAGGAAAAAAAGCTAAATTTAAAAGCGTGCAAAATGCTAACCAGTTAAAAAAAAAAAAAAAAAAAAAAAAAAAAAAAAAAAAAAAAAGCAAAAAAAAAAAAAAAAAAAAAAAAAAAAAAAAAA
>CAXITT010000170.1:1046969-1058538 GCA_964033795.1 Lymnaea stagnalis
AAAAAAAAAAAATTCTCTGTTTCAACTGACCGAAAAGGGCAACTAGATTTTTTGGTTTGTTTACTTGGAGTTCACCGGCTAGATGCTTGATGGGTTGCTTGAAGAATGCAGATGATCATTAATTTAATCAATAAAGAAATGGTGGACTTAGGCCAAAGTTTTCCGTGCCTCACCGGAACTTAAGTGTGACATGCAAGCAGTGCAGTCTTAACAGTGTTTGGAGTGGGGGGGCTGGCCAAAGTAATGTAGTTAGGCCCCAAATTCCCCTCTAACTTATTATGTAATAGTAGACAGTAGTTGTAGTCTTTTAGAGCGTTTATGCATCCATTGATTCCTTTCCCACCCTCCCCCCCACCCTATTCTTCCGCACTTTCGACAATCCAATTGATTTTGAAATCAACCAAAAAAAAAAAAAAAGTTTACAGAAAATGAAGGAAAATTGCTCTAAAAATTATAAGGAAAATTAAAAGATTGATGATATTTTAATATTCATAAAAAAATCTGGGCAAGATGATGTTCCTAGTAGCATGAAGCCCCTCTCTAGATGCATGACCACCCCCCCATCCCTCTAGACGAGTGAGGCCCCCCTAGCTATGTTGGTATTGCGGTAAAGACCGGTTGGTATTAGATCAACAGAGTGAAGCTACTATTACAACTGAGCACTTCGTTAAGAAGACGAACGAGACAAACCTAAAACACTGTTGCCCCAGAACATCTTAGGTCTAGTTTCCTCATTACGTCATGAACTTGCTAAAGACCTATTGGCCTGGGAGCAGAGGCGTAGCGAAGGGGGTGGGGGGACAGATGTCCTCGGGCGCAAGCTAGTTAGGGGCGCCAAAATGTGATTTGATATTATATTATTGGTAAAATAATGGGTTTTAGAGTTGAAAAAAAGAAAAGGGGCGCTTTAAAATGGATCTTGTCCCCGGGCGCGAATCTTGTCCCCGGGCGCCAAACACCGGGCGCCACTGCCTGGGAGAAATCTTAAAACCTGCTTCCAGGCCGCGAGCTTGACAAACTTTATTCTTTTTTTTTTCTTTTTTTTCTTCTTTTTTTTTTCCTTTTTATTTTTTTTGGGGGGGTGGGGGCTTTGCTTTAGCATTGAAACTATCGTAGTGTCCTCGTGTGTNGGGGGGGTGGGGGCTATGCTTAAGCACTGAAACTATCGTAGTGTCCTCGTGTGTCATTGTCATCCTTCTTCCAAACGTTGCCGTGTGCGTGCCCCCCCCCCCCTATTTTTTTCCCGTTGTTTTGTTTTTTAAAAGGGAAACTTGAGGCTTTTGAGGACGCTTACAGTTTGATCCCACAGTATCCATGTCGCGACTGCACGTTTCTTTTTACTCTCAGATTACAAGCTTGAGGGCCGACGGCGTCTAAGGCTAAAATGTTTATGACCAGGGTACGATACAGGCTTGAGGGCTACGGCGTCTAAAGCTAAAATATTTATGACCAGGGTACGATGGAGTTTTAGAATTTTTTAAAATATTTTTTTTTAGACTTGCCATTTTTGCGCATACTTCCACGTGTGCTTGTTATGTGTGTATGTGGTATGGTTTATGGTATGTTCCAGGGGCGTACCTCAACCAAATGTCGCTCATGGCAACCTTGCAATAGTTGCGCCCCTCAACACACACACACACATACACACACACCACTTAAATATTTTTTATCAACCCTTAAAGATCCGCCTTTGGGGGGTGGGGGTGGTGGGGGGTTCGCCACCCCCCCCCTTCCAACACCGCCCTCATAAGGTACGCTACTTGCTCCGAAAGCGGTGACGTCGTACACGTGTGCTCATGAGTAAGGTTTGACCTCTGTCAGGTCACAAACAAAATAATGGTGTGCTGGTATTATCTGTTTGGTCATGTTACAGCGTTCAGACTATTGACAAGTGCCCTCCCCACCACACCTAAGGTAAAGTCTTAATGTTCACACAACACACACACAATTCACGGGTTGCATGTAACCGGTTGGCAATTGAAACACTCTTTTTAGTGCGAGAGGGCAATAATCTTCAAATGCATTCTGGGAATGTTATTTCAGATTATAGCACACAGCTGTTTTTTAAAAAAAATATGATATAACACTCAACTTTAAAGGCATGATTAAACACCCCCTCCCAAAAAAAAAACCAACAAAAAAACAACAACAACAACAAAAACAACAACAACAACAAAATACAAACACAAAAAAAACAAAAAAAAAACACGAAATTGAAAATAAAAGTAATTGAAAGATTTTCCCCGTTTAAACAATTTCTTAGTCTAAACTTCAGCTTTTTTTTTTCCTTTAAAAAGCGGCCATTTGGTTCTAAATGACAGGCACATTGGTTGAGAGTTGAAAATGTTAGGCAGGTTTTCCTCACTGTGTCTCATTCAAATATATGTTTAGGCTTATTTACGCTTCAAAAATAAAATAAAAAGTTTAACAAAATTCCGCAGGTAAGAAGTGTTTGTTCAACGTTTGAAAAACAGTTGCATGCAAAATTATGCAAATAAGGAAATCTCATTTGCATGAATTTTGAGATTTCGGTTTGATTGATAAAAAATCCTATTAGTTCATTCAATTGCCTAAAAGAATATAGTATAGTTTTATATGTGTAAAGTAATTAGTTTATAATTTGTAATTTTTTTTTGTGTGCAAACTAAGTGCAGAAGTCTTCTTGGCACCGACAGTTCAAAAGGTCTCTGTCTTCTTGGCGCCAAGTGATCAAAAGATCTCTTTCTTCTTGGTGCCCACTGATCAAAAGGTCTCTGTCTTCTTGGTGCCCACTGCTTAAAAGGTCTCTGTCTTCTTGGCACCGACAGTCCAAAAAGGGATCCGTCTTCTTGGCACCGGCGGAACCTGCCTATGTTATATTTTCAGTAATAGGTTACAATTGTATAGGCTGAGTTTGGAACTGAAACCATCAAAGATTATAAATGTTATTATTGTTCAAAGAAAACACCCGGCGTCAGCTTCGAGCGGTGAAATAAACTCTGCTAGAAATTGCAACTCGAAACGGATTAAAAAAAAAAAAAAAATATGTATGTAGTTATCGGGAATCAATACCTCAATTCACATTGACAGATTTAGGAGAATTTAAGTGTTGATTATCTTCCCATCGATAGCAGTAATCTCCCCTGATCGGGAGCTAAGTCGTCTACTTGTTCCATAACTGGAGTCGCAGTGGACGTGTTAGCGCCATACAATTGTCTCATTGGCACGTAGCGTATGGTTAAGGATTAAGCTGAAACACAGAGAGATTAAAGGTTATATAAAAGAAACAATGTATTAATGCGACAATGTTGCGCTGGAAAAAAAAAAATTACTTAAAATCTAACATTATATATAAGAATGAGCTATACTGACGTAACTCCAAAGAAACGATAAGATTTATGTACGTTCGGATTCCAAAAAAAAAAAAAAAAAAAAAAAAAAAAAAAAAATAATTTTAAAAAAATTAAAAAAAAAAAAAAAAATTTATGTACGTTCGGATAAAAAAAAAAAAAAAAAAAAAAAAACAACAATCATAGTTATTTTCTATTATTTTGCGAAAATCGAATAAATTTAAATGCGCAAACAATTTTTAATCAGCTTTCATTTCAGTAAAAGTTCAAGTATTATTACTTTAAATTACAAATACATTTGAAGTATCAACTAAGGAACAATTTAAATATTAATATGTGTTTGAAAGTTATGGAAAAAAAAATCGCGATCAAAGAATTACACTGTAATCAGATTTAACGGGAAACCCCACGCATCAGTCGTTTTTAGTGCGTCTCTTAGTGCGTTGTTAATATTGCGAAATAAAATTAAAATTAATTTGTTCTAAATAATCACGCCATTGACGTCAAAGCGCGAATAGCCTATTTCGCCAAAACTCTGAGGTTTCTTTAAATTTAATAACCACGCGTGACAAAACTGATAATGTATTTTCCCTTCTTAAAAAAAATGTAATAAATACAATTGATTGCTTTTTAAGTTGTTAATAAAACACACACACACATTTTTGCTTTGTATATTTGAACATTTAAAAAGTTTTTCCTTTTTTTTTGGATTCCAAACATATACTTTTATTAATTTTTTTTATTTAACGTAATAAAAACTAACCTTTAAATATAATTCTAATAAGAAAATGCCGTTTAAGTCAATCAGTGCAGGGAAACTACACATCCAAGTTTTCACTAATCCAAATAAAACATATCCAAATAAGAACAACCATATGAAGTGAAAAATATGTTAGTTTAGGTATGGAAGGGATTACAGTCCGGTGGAAGATGTTATTAATTTTAACTAAAAATCTAGAGGGGATTGTGGTTATTTTGACCCCCAGGCAGCACAAGATACGTCTCAAAATGAAGGAATGAAATTGATCAATAATTAACCTCCTTGTGTGCATACATATCGGAGGTAGTAAATAGGATGTGTACATTTTTACGTGGATGACAATATGTTTAAATCCTATCGTATCACCTTTCGTGATAAAAGAGATGTTGCATTCCCTTTTTACAAATAAACATTATGTTGAACAGTTGAGAAAATCAATGGCGTTAACAAAACGTAGGTACATGTATATAAGTCTACCCATGACTATCAAAACCCAATCATTTTACACACTTGAAAATTTTAATATTGAAAAATGGAGATGGGTTAATATTTTCTTTAAATAAAAGGAAACCATATTTTTGTGTTTACGTTGCGAAATTTAAAGTGGGTGTAGTCTATATTTTTATGAGATCAACAGTTGTTTTGTGTTTTTTTTTTTTTAAAAGACACAAAGTCTGTTATATACTTGAAAAACTGTTGCAAGAGTCTTCTTTAGGTAAACGCATTCTTTGTTTTACGATTTTCTGATAATGTATACTTTTTTTTATTAAAAAGGGGGCAAAAAATGTGTTTAAATTTTTGATGAAGATATCAATATATATCGAATTCCTGTAATATAAAATGTATTTATATCATATATAGAGTTTTTGTTGTAAATTAAAGAATAGGGTTTTCAACAATTTTTAGAAAAAAAAAAGTTGAAATTCAAGGGCACGAAAAGAGGTAAATCTTCTCTAGTTTAGTAAATTGAGCCTCAATTAACTTCTTTAGTGACAAAAGAGATATAATTAATGATAATGAAGATTGGGTAATGTAAGGTTATGTTTAGAGAGAGAACAAAATGTAGTTTAGGAGTGTGAAAGTGAGTAGGGTAGGCTTATATTATACAGCAGATGAATACTTCTCAAAACGTAATGATGCTAGAAACGTAAATATCATTACATTTTTTAAAATCATGAACAGTGATGAGTTTTCGCAATAGCAGTTAGAAATTCTCACAAAGACCTAACATTATCATCCCGATAACATCAGGTCATTTATTCCAGCTTATTATATTAAATACTCCATATAATTATGGACCTTCGACCTTCCGTAATGCTCTTCGTGTTGCAAGAGTCTTCATTTCAAACATCATCTGCCAGTAAGACACCTTCATGGACTGCTGTTTGCCAGCCGGAACGGTGATAATCGATGGTCTCCAATTCGCTACGATGTCTATGCTGGCTTCCCCCTCATGTCCCCCTTTTTTCAAACGTCGATGAAGTTCAGCCGAGACCGTCCAATAAGTCATGCCCCCCACCCTCTACAAAGTCTCCACACAGCAGATCTTTTGGAATACGCCCTTCCCTCCATTCCCATTACATGGCCTAACCAGCGAAGGCGCCGCTTTGGTAAGAGCGGAGACCACGGTACACATTTGGGGCACGTCCAAAAACCTCTGTGTTAGGGCGAGGTAAATATTTACCAAAAAAAACGATCGCAAACACATCACGCATTCGAAGTCCGCCGTCTTTGTCTGCTAAGTAGAGTCTGTGGAGTGTCTTACCTTGACTAAGTGCCGCCCAGGGCAAGCTTCCAAAAAAACGCCCCCCACTCCCTACACTTGAAAAAAAAAAATAATAATAAAAAAATTACAAAATGACGATATTTATATAACTTCTGTTATTATTTACAATTTTTCTATTCGGGCCTTTAGATTCGCTAAAATCCTTTATCATTTCTTCAACACGTTTTGTTCGCTGAAATATTTCGTTTGATCCATAAGGTAACAAGCTATTAGACTCCATCTTGTGACACTGTCGCTAAAGAACATTTCCAAATGAGCTGTACTCCGTGATCTTGATTTAAAAAAAAAAAAAAAAAAAAAAAAAAAAATTAAAATAATGTGTGTGGGATTCTTGAATAGATTTAAGCTTTGAAAAACATCACCAGGAAGTCTATGATTTAGTTGCCTTTTCAAAAGTTTTCCCCAAGCTAAGAATACTGTTCCATGTAAAAAGCCACATTTTGAATTCTTATTATCGACTTTGATTTCAATGTGTACCGGTTCCTAACGTGTAAGGGAAGAACTGAATACAAATTTGGATTTAAAATTCGTTACACAATCGTGGCAATCGATTGCAAAAAAAAAAACAACAAAAAAGCAATTCAGGCTATTTGTTTTGTTAATATAAAATTTGGTTGTTTTTTTACTTCTTCCAATTGTTTTTTTTTGGTTTTGTTTCCCTTTTTCTTTCCGCTGGGATTTCATATTGACGAAAGCAATGCGAAGCACTAAGCCTGATTAGACCATGTTACGTCTGTGTTTGCCTTAAGTCGCCTTTGAGGAGATCCCGGCCAACGACCGGCCCCACAACTTTCCACCACGAAGCTTTAAATAATGGCAGAAGTGTGGGTTTGGGACTGAAACACACGGGCGTACTGGTCAAGAAGGAACACAAAAATGTACACTCCGAGTTCACCTTAGGGTCAGTTTTATTACTTTGATGAGGGTGGGGAGGGAAAAGTGGGGGTGGGGTCGCGGGGGGGGGTGGGGGAAGGGGGAGGGGGGGAATCGCAGTTACAGACGTGTGGATAAAAAATGTTAAACGTGAATAAAGAAAAAAAAAAAGTTTAAAGTCAAGGTGGCCAGGAGGGTACGGGGAGGGAGCGTGGGGAGAATGTTAGTTAATTCGCGTAGGTTCAGAAATTTTTAATTTAAAAAAGAAAAAAAAAAAATGGAAAAAAAAGTTTTAAAAAAATTAAAATAAAAATGAAAAAAAAATTGATTTACATTTAAAATAAAATAAATAAGTATATAAAAATAAATACAAATAATTTAATTTAAATTACCCTGATCCGAAAATTATAAATCGTGTCACAGTGACTGCTAATATGGCACATATGCTGCTAATGTGTCCCAGTTGTTGCTAATATGGCCCAGGTGCTGCTAATATCTTTGGTTGTCAAAAACGAATTCATAACTAAAAGAAAGCTGAAAGTCCAGCACGCTTTTAAAGAGACAGAAAGATGTTAAAAGAAGGAAGGCGCTGAAGCCGTGGGAAGGACACGGTAGAGCGAGGTATGTGGAACGAAAGCCAGGACAGTAAGAGAAGAACGTTTCGGCTAAAAGCCTTCCTCAGCAGACAAGACAAAACGAAGATACGATAAGAAATAGAGACTAGTTTAAAAAAACGTGTATGTTCCCCCTTTGTTATTTCCGGAAGTTGGATCGCGTAACGCTCTGCTCATGGTGTCCTATCTTTCCACGCATCGTTAGACTTTAGTCGGGCAGCTAATTTATATAGAAGGAGATTGACAACTTTGATCGGTTTTCGTTCCATCGTCGCTAAGCATAACAGGAATATAGATTGCGCCTGACGAGCAACTAAATTTGGTGTCGTTGCACACAGAGCCGTAGTGAGGGTGTTTGGCGCACAAAGCACATTTTTGCTCCCCTAACTAGCTGGCGCCCGGGGGACATTTGTCTCCCCCCTGCCCCCCCCCCCTTTCCCTACACCTCTGGTTATGCACGAAGCTCGGGAGTCACCTGTGAAATAAGCTCGTTTTTTTCACACAGGAGGTGGTTGAGGAGATTTTGCGGTTACGAGCAACTAAATTTGGTGTCGTTTCACACAGGGCCGTAGTGAGGGTGTTTGGCGCACAAAGCACATTTTTGCTCCCCTAACTAGCTGGCGCCCGGGGGACATTTGTCTCCCCCCTGCCCCCCCCCCCCTTTCCCTACACCTCTGGTTATGCACGAAGCTCGGGAGTCACCTGTGAAATAAGCTCGTTTTTTTCACACAGGAGGTGGTTGAGGAGATTTTGCGGTTCTCCAGGGCCACGACGTTACCGCGTGACGGAGCTAACAACACCCTGAGATTCTAAGCCCGCGTGAATCATCAGAAAACTGATAAGACGGGTATATCCTAGTTGGGGACAGTCACGTGATCCCGGCTGGGGACAGTCACGTGATCCTGGTTGAGGACATTCACGGGAGCCTGTGTGAGGACAGTCACGGGATCCCGGCTGAGGGCAGTCACGGGATCCCGGTTGGGGACAGTCACGTGATCCCGGTTGGGGACAGTCACGGGAATCCCGGCCGAGGACAGTCACGCGATGCTGGTTGGGGACTGTCACGTGATCCCGGTTGAGGACAATCACGTGATCCTGGCTGAGGACAGTCAAGGGATCCTGGTTGGTGACAGTCACGTTAACCTGGTTGGGGACAGTCACATGATGACGGCTGGGGACAGTCACTGACATTCAGGGGCGCTCTGTTGTTGGCCTGTTAAGACATACATCTTTATTTTTTCAAAATCTTTTAACAGAAAACTGAATTACTCTTGAGAAACATGCCTTTACTTGTTCATAAGGGTTCAAAGAGACATATGGATTCAAAGTATGGATTCAAAGAGACACATGGATTCAAAGAGACATATGGATTCAAAGAGACTTATGGATTCAAAGAGACACACGGATTCAAAGAGACACACAGATTCAAAGAGAATATGGATTCAAAGAGACGTATGGATTCAAAGAGACATATGGATTCAAAGAGACGAGAATCGTGTTTTTCCCCTCTTCATTCTCTTATATTAGCATTATGAAAAGATATGCTTTTTTTTTGTTTGTTTCATAGGAGACTGCCTCACAACAATAAAAGTGGAACTGCAAATGTATGTAGTCTGCTACTATCCTGCTAACTCTGTTGTGTGTGTTAAACTATAGCAACGGGGTACATATTAATGTAATTTAAAAAAAACAAACATACAGTTTCCTTAGCGCAACAATTTTGAGCTTATCGTGGGCGCCCTTGTGTCATCTGTACGCCCCCCCCCTTTCCCTTCCCTTCTTCTTAAAATTATGATTAAACTCTTAAGTGATTTACTGGTTTGAGCCAACTCCGCCACGGGTCGCGGCCTATAATATTGGATCGGAAATAAAAATTGAAGCGTGCTATTTCTGTTAAAGTTGGCGGCGACCCTGTGAGGAATTCGCGGCTGCCCCCCCCCCCACCCCGGGGTCAACGCGGTGGAAAAAAACTCCGGGGCACAGTCGATTTTGTGCGTGTGACGCATTAGATAAAAATAAATTAAAGCGCTTTAAAGACATAACTTAAGGACTGTTTACGCATTAAAAAGTCCGCTAGATTGAAGTTCTGTTTTTTTTCCCCCGGGCTGAGTGTGTGTGTGTGTGGGGGGGGGGCGTGGGGGTTAGGTTTTACATTCTTTCAACTATGATTTTTTTTCAATAAATAAACAATCACAAGAAATGATTGTCATGAAAATGGTACACCTCCAACCCCCACCTCCGCCTTTTTAGAAGAACACGGCTCAAAGGCACATCCAGGCTTGGGTGGATAGACGATGTAGAAAAAAAAAAAGAAACAATCCAAGCATGGGACAGAAAAAGCCCCACAGGTGAGTCTGAGTGGAAGGGTTGGCGAGTCCAGCCGAACAAATTGGATGGTTCAATAAATCATTTAAAAAAAAAACCCCAACAAAAAAAAAAAATAAAAAAAAAAACCCACAAAAAAAAAAAAAAAAAAAAAAAAAAAAAGTTTTACTCAAGTTCATGATGACATTCTGTGACCGTTTGGGGCACGCGCCCTGCGGTCGATCAATGAAGGTTCATTATAGCGTTGCGAGGAAAGTGGAAAGGGGCGGGGTAGGGGGGGGGTGTGTCGTGGTTGTTGTTCAGGGTGTTTGGAGCATTGACGAGCTTTAGAAATATAAGAGTGCGCAGGTTGGTGTACGTACCGGCTCATACTTACCAGTGTGGAACGAACTTTTATTTCACAAGAATACTCTTCACCGTTAATGTTAACGGCTGGCTAATGATGTGTCAGAATCTCAAACCTCGGTGCGGGAACCTTTATTTTATTATTATTTGTTTTTTTAAAAGAAAGACACACACACACAAAAAGAAGAAGAAAAAAGTCACTGTTGTGGACNAAAAAAAAAAAAAAAAAAAAAAAAAAAAAATAGAAGAAAAATCAAAAGTCAACTTCGCCACACTGTTACATGATACTACTTCCAAATGTATAATATTTCATCAAAAAATTTAAATACAATTCTTTTCAATTAAATTCGCACAGTTTGTTTTTAAAGACTTAACATAGGCATAGTTTTTAATTGCCCCAACAATAATGCTCTATTTTTTTTGGAAAATATTGTCTTGGTGACACTAGTTATTTAACTTTGGTGCTAAAAATGAATATTATTAATGTAATTAAAGACATCCCTATTTATTTGGATCAATTAAAAGAATCTTATCTTATCACCTTATCCTATCGTATCTTATCTTACATTAGGAATTTCATTTCTATTTTGAGAAACACCTAATTCGCAATACGATAAACAAATGCTTGTCGAGCTATTATACATATATCTATATATATATATATTTTTTTAAAAACATTTTTGAGATTACAGTAAATAGTCTTATGTGACATTTACCCGAGACAGTGAAACTTTGACATTAAATAAAATGATATTCAAACATTTATGACATTACAATTGTTTTTGTTTTTTTTTAAATTGCCAAACGAATAATAAATAAATGAGCATACAATTTGACTGAAAATTAAATATCCCTGTTATGTTGGACACTTTTTCCACGGGCGAGAACTTTGCTTGATCCCAAATTAGATTCTTAGCAGACGCTGCTTTTCATAGATGGGCGTGGCTTAGTCCTTTGATCTGTCGTGTTTACTGCCGACTACCAATTAAACATGATTATTTTGTCTCCTAGTATCTTGTGGAACGTTCTCGATTTGACGAGAAACGTGAACAATGTCCAAGGCGTTTCTGGACGCGTCGGTAGACCCACTATTTTAAATAAGGGGTTTTCAGAGATTCACGGAGATTTCCGATTGATTGATATATATTTTTAACTTCGAGACGTGTATCATTCTTTGTGTACTCATATGTGTTTATTCGCATTCGTCATTGTACATTATTAATTGGCGCATTGTACTAAATTCTGTACCGGTACAAGATCTACCATACTCTGTAAGTTGATAATTTGTAATTGTATTTTTTTGTTTGTTTTGTAATTATTAATGTTTAAATAAATCTTATTAATTGTAATTGGCAACTGTTTTTGCGTGTCGTATCTTTATCATTGTATTTCTCTATGGTATCGTCCTTTGTTGCGCACTGTTTGAACGCCCTGTTTGTGCCCTCGGACTGCATGTTGCGCAGGCCTGCTTTAAAACAATATATACAAATAGAAATGACCAAAAAAAAAAAAAAAACCAAACAAAAAAAAAAAAAAA
>CAXITT010000170.1:1078858-1094237 GCA_964033795.1 Lymnaea stagnalis
AATACGTCATAAATACAATGGCGGGAAGAGCGTTCACTAACTATAATAGTCAAGCGCGGGAAAAGCGTTCAACAACTAATGAACATAATATTGAGTCGCAACAATTCCTAATGAACGCTCATACTCGACAGAGGTAATGTCTGAATGAGAGTGGGCCGCATCAAGCAATCCACAAAAAAGCGATTACAACTGTTACAATCTGCTCAACCTTTATAAATAAAAATAACATCATTACGGGTTCTCAAGAACAAGGATTCACTTTCACCCACCTACTCACTGTTGCATACAAAAATATATAGAAACATAAAATAAAAAAAATAAATAAAAAATCAGAATTAGACTAGTCGGTGAGATTCGACTGAAACCGTCGCGGAGAGTCACGTTATAGATATGAGAATGGGGGAAACGGGCCGGCGCATTAACTCTAAACTTTTCTGTCATGTAGCCGGCCGCAATATCATCTTGCGGGTCATAAAGGGCTCGCGGGCCGCTAGTTTGAGACCCCTATATTAGATGTTTATTTATTAATATTCACGATTATCTTATTTTTTATAAAAAGAATGTAAATATTTATACTTCGCTATATCATTTTCGATGTATGCAGAATGTATGCGGGAACGAATTTCAAAATATCTTAATATTTCATCTTCGGTTTCGGCTTCGGTTTCGGCCGAAATTCATTTTTAACTTTCGGCCTTTTTTCGGTTTCGGCTGAAAGTCATTTGTTAAATTTCGGCCTATTTTCGGCTTCGGCCGAAATCAGAAAATCACTTTCGGTCGGTCTCTAATTGAGATGGTAATTTCAAAGCTTTTATGTTAGCGAGCAACTTGGTATTCGTTGCCGGAAAGACAGGCCTCCGTTTGATATCACTGTACCTTCCCACCACTGCAACGCTGACTTTGGAACGTGATCAGGTGTTTGGGATCTACGTTTTTCTTTGGTATGATGCATGGCCTGAATCATAGTCTTGAGTCTCCGAGGTCCGTCAATGTACCGACACATAAGTGGTGATAACCCTTTGCAGTGGGCCTTATTGTAGTTGGCCTTATTGAAGATGGTCTCATGGTAGTTGGCCCCATTATAGTAGTCCTCGTTGTATTAGACCTCACTGCAGTTGGCCTCATTGTGGTAGGCCTCATTGTGGCAGGCCTCATTGGGGTAGGCCTCATTGTAGTAGACCTCATTACAGTAGACTTCATTGTAGTAGGCATCTTTGTAGTAGGCCTAATTATATTATATTATATTATTCGACCTCATTGTAACAGGCAACATCTTATTTAGCAACGAGACTTTTGAAAAGAGAATTTGATTTTTTATGGTCGGGTACATTCATCTGGGTCAAGGGCTCTCACATATTCCTAATGATATGCCATAAAAATGTGTTTTACAAACGTTAGAAAAAATTGCCCCATTCGGGGTTAAGTCCTGGCGTTGCTTTGTAATTCAGATGTTATACTAAATTGACAGCCAGATGCACTGAATGTGGGATCAGATGCTGTACTGAATGTGCGATCATATGTTGTTCTGAATATGCGATCAGATATTGTACTGAATGTGCGATCTGAGGTTGTACTAAATGTACAAACAGTTGAACTGAATGTGCGATCAGATGTTGTAGCAAATGTGTGATCAGATGTTGTACTGAATATGCCATTCGATGTTATAATGATTATAAAATTGATTGATAGAAAGCTGTTCCGTTTTCCAGCTACCAAGGTCCAAGATCATGTGCTGTCTTGTTCTGGTCGAGATGGAACATCTTCAAAGTGCTGCTTCTGCTCTGTGTCGCTGGATTCGCCTTCATCTATCTGGCGGTCACGTGAGTAAACTTGACAGTCACTGTGCACATAAACGATTGTGATGATTTAAACATAATCTTGATATTTACCGCAAACTGCAGTCAATAAAGTTGTCAAATAATGATAATAATAATAATAAAGTTTATTTCATCCCCAAAAGCTCGAAGCGCGGTACAAAGTCAACCATATTAAAAAGAGAAATAAAAACAATCTAAAATTTACCACATTTAAAAACAGACGTAACAATATAAAGCTACATACGAGCATACCCAGTCAAAGTCTTTCATCCCGTTTCAACCATAAGCAACACAAGCCAATAGACATTAACTGAAAAGGATGGTATAAATAAAAAAAATAAGCATACTATAGTAAGAGATGAGTTCAGATAATTAGGAATATGTCATATATTTAAAACAATGGATTACATATTAAACTAAAAACTTCACATATTTAAAAAAAAAAAACAACTAATGAATATTCGATTATCACCTAAAGTAAAATAAATGCACACATTTAAAAAAAATAAATTAAGATTCGATTATTAACTAAGGTGAAATAACACAATAACAAATTATAATTCAATTATCAAAGAAATTGAAGTAACTCCACATATTATTTTTTTTTCCAGACCTTATTCGAATCAGGGCATACGTATGGCACATGCCAACATTCCAGACTCCATAACTGCCCGGAAAGCATTTTCGCCTGGTACCAACGATTTAACGACCACTTTTCTAAGGAGTGGTCTCTCCACGCCGGCTACTACCCAACCTGAAGTCCACGAGACTGAACGCCTTTCGCCAAGTCAAGCTACAGCCGCTTCATTGGGAGAAATTTCAAGTCTTCCTACAGCCGCTTTATTGACGGACATTTCAATTTCAGCTACATCCGCTTCAGTAACTGATATTTCGAATCTAGCTACAGCCGCTTTAGGAACGGACACTTCAAGTCTAGCTACAACTGTTTCCGTGGCTGCAGAACAATCAAATGTAGATTCGAAAACCACAGTGGAGGAAGTTTTAAGTCCAGTCACTACCGCAATAGCTGGAGAAATACCAACCAAAGAGTCGACAGCGACCGACTCCTCTGTCTACACAAAATCGGTTTTGTCCCCAACAACCAAAGAATCAACATCAGATACCACTTCCAATCGCTCTACAACAGAAAGCTCTACAAATATTAACAATGCGTTAAGCATTTCAACAGCCTCAAGCCCCACTGCTGAAGGTGCTTCTCTAAGTCCATCGGGTTTGACTGATTCACCAGCGGACATTCCAACCGTTTACACCGAGTCAACGGCACTTGAGGTGACGAGTGCTGCTACGGCTGCCTTATCCGGAAACGTCCAGCCACTGTACGTCACATCGGCCTTCACCGGAAGACTGGGCAATCAAATGTTTATCTATGCAGCTCTGATCGGAATCGCCCGAGCTCAGAACAGGACGGTTTTCATCAAGAGCGGGACGGACTTGGAGGCCACGTTTCAAATTACTCACCTTAACGACAGCATAGACTCGACCGGGTGAGTGGTTGGGATAATTTAATATTTTGGATGTAATGGGATTAGGTGAGTTCTTAAGATAATTTAATGTTGTGGATATAATGGGATTGGATGAGTGGTTAGGATAATGTAACATTGTGGATATAATGAGATTGGGGCGAGGAGCATAGACTCGACCGTGTGACTGGTTAGGATAATTTAATATTGTGGATGTAATTGGGTTGGGGTGAGTGGTTAGGATAACGAAACATAGTGGATGTAATGAGATTGGTTGAGGAGTGGTTAGGGTAACGAAACATAGTGGATGTAATGAGACTGGTTGAGGAGTGGTTAGGGTAACGTTACATTGTGGATGTAATGGGATTGGGTGAGTTGTTAGGTTGATGTAACTGTGGATGTGGCATGGCTTGCTAAAGGGTTTTCTCAAGGTGTACCTCTGAACGATGAATGCGATGAAGCATTTGGGCAGTGTGCCACTGAACGATGGCCGAGATGAAGAATTTGGGCAGAGCGCCACTGAATAATGGCTGCGATGAAGAATTTGAGCAGTGGGCCACTGAATGATGGCTGCGATGAAGAATTTGGACAGTTCGCCACTGAACGATGGCTGCGATGAAGAATTTGGGCAGTTCGCCACCGAACGATGGCTGCGATGAAGAATTTGGGAGCCATTAAAATAAAGGGAATCGTTTAGTAGGTAATGAACAATGCAAGTCAATATTGTTGAAAGAAAAAAATTAGGGAATTCCCCATTTCCCCTTTTTGTTGAAGACGCCATGACAAAGTTCAGCTTCAGAGCTTGCCACCATTTATTTATTTAAAGGTGAAGTGTTTATGTTTTGGATAATTAACAAAAAATAATATTTATGTATCTTTTTTTTTTCTCCACCCCTGTCCGTTTTGTAGGTGGGAAAATGAAGCTGAAGCCCATTATGCAACCTTTGACCCCAAGTTCATGAACTTGACCCACGTGAACAAAACCATTTTCGGATATTTCCAGTCATGGCGCTACTTTCATCACAATCAGGACGAGGTCAGGAGAGAGTTCAAGTTCAAGGACGAGGTACTCGAAAAAGCCCAGGAGCACTTGGAGAAATTCAGAAACGAAAGCGGCGACAATTTCCTGGTCGGGGTTCACGTGCGGCGCGGGGACTATCTGGCCGACCACAACGTCAAACTAGGATACGGCGTGCCGCAGGCCTCGTACTTCCACAACGCCTTCAAAACCATTCGAGAGCTGTTCCGAGATAAGAACTTCACCTTCCTGATAGCGAGCGACGATCTGACCTGGTGCAAGGAGAACCTCAAAGACCCGGACGTGAGGATCGTGACCGAGGAGTCGCCCCTGGTCCACTTCGCGGTGCTGGCCAACTGTGATCACGTGGTGCTGTCCGGAGGGACGTACGGCTGGTGGGCCGCCTGGCTCAGTCCCGGGGTGAAGATCTACTACAGCAAGTTTGTGGTCAACGGATCGTGGCTTGAAGACGGCTTCAGCCGAGAGGATTACTACCCTCCCGGCTGGATCGGGCTGGATAACATGGATGCACTGATGGGCCCCGTATCTGCTTCGGGCCTCGCTCATTTGTGGGGGAAAATAATAAATGCGATTTGGGGGTAAAACATAAATTGAGCATTTAAATTGCATGGAATAACTAAATAACAAAAAAAGTATAAAAAGTGTGCTGGGCTGGGGACCCCTCTCTCCAAAAGTCACGTTACGGCTATATATATATGCAATCACTTCTTTCAACTAATATATTAGGACAGACCTGTCGTAAGATAGCTAAAAAAAAGTTTTTGTTCTCAACATGAATTATCCGTCCCTTGTTAAGTAAGTGCTCAAAATCAAGGAAAATTTAAAAACAAAAATATCCTCACTGCCCGAAATAAATTTTAAATTGTGTAAAGAACCTGCGCACCCCACACCCCCAACAAATCCCCCCCCCAACCACACACACACACACACGCACACACAACTTGCTAATTTATGTTTACAATTTTATAAACCTGCTAGGCCATTTTAATGATACAACTCGAGTTAACACTAATGCAAGGAGGTCTTTGCCTCCCTTCCCCTCCCACCCAATGAGCACAAACCGGCATATTAGGGTTGCGATGAACGGGGATGGTTGTGTTACGGACGTCTATAATGTAGAGAACGTAATCTCTTATGTTACTCTGTGACCCGTGTCAACCAGTACACAACAAAAGACGATTCCATTGATTAAATACTGTAATAAAGAAACCACACCTAAACTAGGGCTAATTGCGAATAATAATTTATGAAATTAATTTAAAATTACAAAATCAAACGGAATTAAAAAAAAAAAAAAAAAAAAAAAAAAAAAAATAAGGCTATTCCCTTACAATACAGTTTTCCATGAACTGGTACAAGTACAAAGTTGAAAAAGGGGCACACACACACAGAGAGAAAAGTGAATACCCGGTACATAAATCTACGATCAGTACACAGTTCTGCCTATTCTCATTATCATTATTACTTAATGCAACAAAATCACACGTTAATATTGAAAAGAACTGCAATTTAAAAATAAATAAATAATAGATTCGCTCCCTTACCCTACACATTTTAAAATGAATTTTGAACAGGGGGGGGGGAGGAGAGAGGGTGGGTTTGAAGCCGATGCCTGTGGTGATAGTGACAGGTTGTGTTGGGGCAGCAATGCTGCTGGTGGCGGATGACGTGGTGAGTCTGGTGTTGTATGTGGCAGTGGAAGCCTTTAAGTTTATCGATGAATGCCTTTAGCATGAGAACTTGCCTCAGTGTAGGTGCCTTGAAGGCCAAAGTGCCACTCTTAACTAGGCTTGTAGTCAAGAGTGCTTCTGGAATTAGCCTGGAAGTCAAAAGTGCCTCTCTATTTAGCATGGAGGTGAGTTCTTGTTCGATGAATGCATCTAATAGAGTCGCTAAGTTATATTCTAATAATTGCATGTTTTGTTGTTGGTACCAACAAATTAAAAAATTAATTATATTCTTACATTCCAAAAACCTGCCAAGAAAATGTCGCCAATATTAACAATTTATTTATATTCATATATGTAATCCTTTCATCTTCGCCAGACGATTGAAGAAACTATGTACACTTAATCAAATGGCTTACTAGGCTGATCCTGGTATGACAGTCTCAGCTGCACTTCTCGAAGGGCAATCTCGACTCCTGGATCAATGTGACCTCCCGTGATGCTCTGTGTGTTGCAAGGCCTTCCTTTCGCGCATCTTCTGCCCTTGTTTGACGCCTTCATACACTGCTGTTCGCCAGCTGGACCTGTGCTCAGGGATGATCTCCCATTCGTTTGATTTCTGTGTTGGCTTCCCTCATGCTCCTTTTGCAAACGTCCTTATATCTTAGTCGCGGCCGTCCAAATTGTATTGCTCCTAATGTTTACAATAGAAGTGCTTTTATGTTGTTGTATGATTTTTACATAACTCCTGTTTATAACTATTCAATGACATATTTTCTCATGTAAACCTCCATTATTCTTTCTTTTATTACAGTTCAATGACATATTTTCTCATGTGAAACCCCAATGTTCTTTCTTTTGTTACAATCCAATGAAATATTTTCTCATGTGAAATCCCAATGTTCTTTCTTTTGTTACAATTCAATGACATATTTTCTCATGTGGACCCCCAATGTTCTTTCTTTTGTTACAATTCAATGACATATATTTCTCATATGAACCCCAAATGTTCTTTCTTTTGTTACAATTCAATGACATATATTTTCATGTGAACCCCAAATGTTCTTTCTATTGTTACAATTCAATGACATATTTTCTCATGTAAACCTCCATTATTCTTTCTTTTGTTACAATTCAATGACATATTTTCTCATGTAAATCTCCATTATTCTTTCTTTTGTTACAAATCAATGACATATTTTCACATGTAAACCTCCACTATTCTTTCTTTTGTTACAATTCAATGACATATTTTCTCATTTAAACCTCCATTATTCTTTCTTTTGTCACAATTCAATGACATATATTCCCATGTGAACCCCCAATGTTCTTTCTTTTGTTACAATTCAATGACATATATTTCTCATGTTAACCCCCAATGTTCTTTCTTTTGTTACAATTCAATGACATATATTTCTCATGTGAACCCCCAATGTTCTTTCTTTTGTTACAATTCAATGACATATATTTCTCATGTGAACCCCCAATGTTCTTTCTTTCATTACAATTCAATGACATATTTTCTCATGTAAACCTCCATTATTCTTTCTTTTGTTACAATTCAATGACATATATTTCTCATGTGAACCCCCAATGTTCTTTCTTTCATTACAATTCAATGACATATTTTCTCATGTAAACCTCCATTATTCTTTCTTTTGTTACAATTCAATGACATATTTTCTCATTTAAACCTCCATTATTCTTTCTTTTGTTACAAATCAACAACATATTTTCTCATGTAAACCTCCATTATTCTTTCTTTTGTTACAAATCAACAACATATTTTCTCATTTAAACCTCCATTATTCTTTCTTTTGTCACAATTCAATGACATATATTTCTCATGTGAACCCCCAATGTTCTTTCTTTTTTTACAATTCAATGACATATATTCCCATGTGAACCCCCAATGTTCTTTCTTTTGTTACAATTCAATGACATATATTTCTCATGTGAACCCCCAATGTTCTTTCTTTTGTTACAATTCAATGACATATATTTCTCATGTTAACCCCCAATGTTCTTTCTTTTGTTACAATTCAATGACATATATTTCTCATGTGAACCCCCAATGTTCTTTCTTTTGTTACAATTCAATGACATATATTTCTCACGTGAACCCCCAATGTTCTTTCTTTTGTTACAATTCAATGACATATATTTCTCATGTGAACCCCCAATGTTCTTTCTTTCATTACAATTCAATGACATATTTTCTCATGTAAACCTCCATTATTCTTTCTTTTGTTACAAATCAACAACATATTTTCTCATTTAAACCTCCATTATTCTTTCTTTTGTCACAATTCAATGACATATATTTCCATGTGAACCCCCAATGTTCTTTCTTTTGTTAATTTTAAATTCGTACATTGGCATCACATACAGGTCTGTGCTCACAAGGCATCCGGTTCACATCCATTATATTCCTTGGCGAATATCGATCGGTCGAAGAGCTGGTCAATAATTAGCTATTCTCCTCACAGTTCAATAATACAATGTGTGTGTGAAAGTGGCGTAAAATGTTATTTACCCATTGGAGTACCGGTACTCAATAGTATTTTTTTCTATTTTTTTACACTCTTAGTATTTGGCTGAGCCTAGTAACATGACGTCATCATGGCTGCCGTGACTGAGATAAACTAAAGGAGTCGGGATGTTAAATTTGAATCGATTCCTTATAGTTGGAGTCAAAGACGCTATAGCGGAACAGGTTTTTGTGAGAAGACACATATTGTATGTATGTTAGAAGATAAACATTGCATCTATGTGAGAACACACACATTAACATCTATGTGAGAAGACACATTGCATCTATGTGAGAAGACACACATTTCATCTTTGTGAGAAGACGCACATTACATCTATGTGACAAGACACACACTGCATCTATTTGAAAAGACACACGCATCTATATGAGAAGACGCTCATTGCATCTGTTTGAGAAGACACGAAATGAATTTTTGTAAGAAGACAACATTGCATTTATGAGAGAAGACTCACCAAAGAAACACAATACAACATCTATGTTACAAGATACACACTGATTCTATGTGACAAGAAACACACTGATTCTATGTGACAAGACACACACTGATTCTATTTGACAAGCCGCTGACACACATTGATTCTCTGTGATTGAAAGTATTACAATGACTCTTTTGTATCTCCATTTATTTTGGGCCACGTCCAACTGTATCCATTCCCATTAGACTGGAATCATGTCTCAATGACAAGTCATATCTGCGGAAGTTCAAAATAAAAAGTTTAACATTTCCAGCTGCCACAACTCCAACACGCGCACGTTAATTACCTCCCTGGTGTTTTTTTTTATTCCCCCTTTAAAGGCATTACATTGTCAAGATCCCCGATTCGTCATTGAGACCAGGCCGGCACAACATACGGCCCGCGGGCCAAATGCGGCCCGCCAGCACCCACGTTGCAGCCCGGCAAGTAAAGAATAATTCTTTATTCTTATATTTTTTTTTAATAGATTTGCCATTTGTCCTATTTTATTTTGGCCCACACACGTTTTTCATCAAGTATTACGGCCCGCCTTACATTCTGAGTTGCGCAGGCCTGATTCGGACAACCAAGCACCCCCTTGCCCCCATACCCCTCTCCTCAAGAAAAAAAAAATTGCAGATAATAATTTCACATAGCGAAGGATTTAAAGAAATCGAAATGTTTAACAGCTCAGTCATCTATTGAACGTCGAACGGCCATTCGATCAACACTAAGACCTTGTATGAAGTTTGCGTCTTAGCTGTCAAGATGACGTCACACCTTGTCTTGTTGGGGGGGGGATTGTTTTAAAAAAAAGCGACACAACCTTTGGATTTGTTCGAAAAATGAAATAAAATACCCTGTGCCACTATTGATCTGTTGGTCGAATAAATTCATGTAATCAATAGTGGAGCCAAGGTAGAGCCGCTGTGCTAAAAAAAAAAACATTGGCCCAAATGGATGGTGTTGGGTGGGTATCATTCATATGCATTGGATATACATTCAGAAGTAGGGAAGGGTTGAACAAACATGGAACTTGGTGCTGGGGTTCGGTTTACCGGAAATTTTGTTTGAAAGAAATTTCTTCGACGTAAAAATTGACCGACCGGATGTTTGGCCGGACAGAAAGTTGTTCGAATTTTATTTTCAGCTCACACGTTCAAATTTACGTCAAATGTTAAATTAATAATTTAAAAAAAAAAAAAAATGAAAAGTCGCAAAGGATTAAAGCTAAAATATTGCCACATCACTTGGAATTAAAATTGTAGAAGTAAAATAATGTCGCCCCTGAATATAACGGAAAACAAAATTTGATGCTGAAGGATGATACCCACTAGCCCCCCTCCCCCTCTGTCGCATCCGACTGCCTACGCCTCTGCTTAGGAGACTTATAAATAAATCTCGGTGTTTGCTTCAGACAGGAAGTTAAGGCGCAACCAGTACATATTTCTTTCCATTTTTTGGATAAGGAGAAAGAAAGATTCCGATAACTCCTGCGACTTTGAAAGCGTAAAGAGCATGTGGAAATCACATACACACTCACGCACACATACACACACAAACACACACGCACGCGCGCATGCACACACACACAAGCGCGAGCACACACACATACACGCTTTGATGATTATCTGCTGGATCCTGGTCTTTTTTCCCCAGGCTTCTCGACCAAGTCTTCCCCCTCCCCCCTGGATCAAATAGGCAAGGGCGAGAGAGTGAGGCTGACGAATTGATCACCTCTCCCCCTGACTTTGATTTTGAAACAAAATACAGGGCCAGGTCAAAGGCTACTGCTCAAGCCAACCCTTGCTTTGATCACCTCAAACGTGCGAAGGAAGGACAAACGAAGAAACAGATACGGAAACAGATACGGAAACAGATACGGAAACAGAAAGAAAATACTGTACCTTACAAAGTTGTGCATATGACATAGCCTATAGCTACTCATTCGTTTTGCTTTGTTTTGTGGGTCTGTTTATGAATTTAAAGGATATCTTTGTGACTTGTTTTGCATTGCCCGCTAGAGAAGGCGTCTAGCGATGTGACGCACGTCGGCCTGCCCCCGTCCTTTCCTTTTCAAGAGGGAGAGAGCGACACAAAAGAAGAACTTTTTTGACTTAATTCATTCTTTAAAACTCGTGTTCATTCAAGCGAAGCTGAGATTCCATTTACATTTTTTTTGTTTACTCTCAGCTCTCAGCTTTCTCAATGACATCGGCAAACATTTCCCTTTTTAGTAAAATACCTTTCATCTTGTTATTGAATATTCAATGGAATCGAGGTTGAGGTATTTTTTTATGAGGAAGATGAATTTTTTTATATTTTGTTAATTATTTTTTTATACAGGTACGTAATACTATAATCAGGAGGGAGTTATTGTTCTCTGGTTTTAAATTTGATTTGTAGTTAGAAAATATTGTTGTCAGGTCTAAAATAATTAAAAAAAAAAACAAAAAAAAAACTACAACCTTGTTTTCGGGTGATAATGTTGTAATAAGGTAGGTAATGTGGTTTTCAGGTAGGTCATGTGTCTATCAGGTAGATAATGTTTTTTTTTTTTCTCAAGTGGGTAATGTTATTCACAGGTAGGTCATGTTATTCTCAGGTAGGTAATTTTATTTTCAGTAGGTAATGTTTACATCAGGTAGGTAATTTTTTTTCCTCAGGTAGGTAATTTTGTTCTCAGGTAGGTAATTTTGTTATCAGCTAGGTAATATTATTCTTAGGTAGGTAATGTTTTTCTCAGGTAGGTATTGTTGCTATCAGTTAGGCGATTTATTTCTCAGGTAGATAATGCATTACTATTATTGTATAATACAATAATTATAATAATAATAATAATGATAATAATGATAATAATGATAATAATGATAATAATGATAATAATGATAATAATGATAATAATGATAATAATGATAATAATGATAATAATGATAATAATGATAATAATGATAATAATGCTCAAATAATATTAATAATATTATAAAATGATAATGATAATCAAGTCGAGGGTCCCGACTAAATCAATGCGAGGTCCGTATCTCATTGACCCGAAGGCTTCATGTCATCTACATACACACCATTTCCACGATGGCGTCTTCCTCCTGGTGGGGGGGGGGCACCATTCAGGGGAATACGTGGAGCTTATTTGCCTTTTGTAAAAACCGAGGGTCAATAGTTGGACGTGCTTTGCGGGGAGCACGAGCGTCAAAACGGATCTTTTTCAAAGTTCTGGTGTGACAAAGTTTTTGGCGTGATGAGAGTAATTCTCAATCCACATCAGGGGTTCTTCGCCTGTTGTATCATAGACCCCCTGGGTGATCCTTTAAAGCAGTGGCTCTCAACCTTATTAATGCCTCTTCCCTTTAATGCAGTTCCTCATGTTGTGGCGACCCCACCGAGCATATATTTATTTTCGTTGCTACTTCATAAACATGTGTTTATTATGATCTTAACCGACCCATGCGTAAGGATCGTTCAACCCCCAAAGTGGTCGCGACCTACAGGTTGAGAACCGCTGCGTTTAAAGGATGTCAGGTGTTTATTGAGCTACACTTCATGTGTACGCTTATTATTGCAATAGTAAATGTCGTTCTAATACAAAGACTAGGGAGCCAGCGTACCCTCATGAAGGAAAAAATCCCAGGCCTTGTGATGTCGTCCAGCGAAGTCGACAACATCGCCACACAGTGACTGACGAATGCAAAGAAAGGGAACAAGAATGGGATCTTTCACCATTGTGGAAAGGGACCCATTGATCAAAACGAAATTGTTTTTTTTAGAAACCTTGGTCTCGATACTTTTGTAAAATAAAAAAAAATAATTCTTTAAACCTTGGTTATTGCCCCGCAATGGAAAAGAAATGATTCTTTCTCTAGACCAGTGGCTCTACAAATTTATTTTCCGGCCACTCTTACCTTCACCCTTGTGGGTACAAAAATCCCACTGAGAGCACCCCGCCGTAACCCCGTTGAGAACACCTGTTGGAAAAAAGAAAATAGTCCAACTCTCCAGGCTAGAAAATTACACAACTAAATGGTAAAGTGGTGTACACGGACTGTAGCGCCGCTGATGATGGGGAAATGTAATAGTGTAACGCTTGTTTGTCCATGTACGCACATTTAAAAAACTAACCCTTACATTAAAAAAACAAAAACGAATTTATAAGCTGAACAAAGTGATCAAGGTAATTCTAAGCTATTGACAAGTAGGATAGTAATGTCTCAAAACCTTTTTTCCTTCTTAGGTGTTTAGCGTTACCATTGGGCAATTATTCATTTTATTGACTCGGTTGCTTGGGGTTGGTAAAATGATGAATCGAAATAGAGACCGACCGAAAGTGATTTTCTGATTTCGGCCGAAGCCGAAAATAGTCCGAAAGTTTAAAAATGACTTTCAGCCGAAACCGATAATAGGCCGAAAGTTTAAAAATGACTTTCAGTCGAAACCGAAAAAAAGGCCGAAAGTTAAAAATGAATTTCGGCCGAAACCGAAAATAGGCCGAAAGTTTAAAAATGACTTTCGGTCGAAACCGAAAAAAGGCTGAAAGTTAAAAATGAATTTCAGCTGAAACCGAAGCCGAATATTTAGATATTTTGAAATTTGTTCTCGCATATATTCTGCATGCATCGAAAATGATGGGGGAAAGTGTAAATATTTACATTTTTAAAATAAAAAATGAGATGATCGTGAATATTAATAAATAAACAGCTTATATAACATCTTGTTGTTAAAGATCGTTTAGTTTGTCCTTAAAGATCGCTTAGTTTGTTGTTAAAAATCGTTTATTTTGTTTTCTAAGATCGCTTAGTTTGTTCTTAAAGATCGGTTGTTAAAAATCATTGATCTTGTTGTTAAATACAGCTTAGTTGTTCTTAAAGATCATTCAATTTGTTCCTAAAGATCATTTAGTTTTTTTTTTATAGATCTTTTAGTTTGTTATTAAAAATCGTTTAGTTTATTCTTAAAGATCGCTTATTTTGTTGTTGAAGTTCGCTTAGTTTTTTCATAAAGATCGCTTAGTTTGTTCTTATAGATAATTCATTTTGTTCCTTAAGATCGATTACTTTTTAAAAAAAAAAGATCTTTATGTTGGGAGTAGGTTAATCTGGGAATTGTTTATGCTGGGAGTTGGTTATGCTGGGAGTTGGTTATGCTGGGAGTTAATGATGCTGGGAGTTGGTTATGCTGGGAGTTGATGATGCTGGGAGTTGGTGATGCTGGGAGTTGGTGATGCAGGGAGTTTGTTGTGCTGGGAGTTGGTGATGCTGGGAGTTGGTTGTGCTGGGAGTTGGTAATGCTTGGAGTTGGTGATGCTGGGAGTTGGTGATGCTGGGAGTTGGTGATGCTGGAAGTTGGTGATGCGGGGAGTTTGCTATGCTGGGATTTTTGTTATCGGGATGGCGATCTTCCATAGGGTACCATTATCAAAATTTTATTTCGTTCCCCCAATATAAAAAATCAACACCAAACAGCAGGCACTCACCAAGCATTGGTAATTCAAAGGAACATTGATGAGATCTTTCGGATCATATCTTTTCAAGACCTCCTGACACTCCTCAACAAATTTAAAAAAAACTAGGCCACATCTTAAGATACTTGATCCACTTATAAAATAAAAAAATGGGTGGGAAAAAAAAGGAGCACAGCGCATCATAAACATACAAACAAGCATGCAAACACACATTCGCACACTCATTACACACACACAAACAATACAAACACACCAACAAAAACAACAAACAAAGAACACACATACAGTAATGCCACCGACCCATGTTCCCTTTCAGAATTGTCCAGGGTCAGCAGAAGACGCCATTTAATTTGTATTATCCAGCGGATCAAATTTTTGTTTTGCGTTCAGCAAGGCTGCATGCTGGCACGGTTCGCTTTGCGAGTCAGTTGTTTTTTTGGGGGGCGAACGCCCTCTTTACGCGCATTGTTAGCTATGAGGGGTGCTCATTACGCGCGGAGCCACTTTAAGCTCCGTGGGAGACTTTGTCAGAAAGCTGAGCGCTGATATCTTTTTGTTTTTTGTTTTTGTTTTTCCATGTGTTCTTTTTTTTTCACCCCCACACCATTTTGCAGTTGTCACTTTTGATGCGTTTTATCATTTTTCATCGTGTAGTTGACCAGACATCCGACTTGTCCATAGTAAATTAAAATGGCACAAACGAATACCAGACACATAATGCTGTGTGTTCGAGCGGTCTGAACCAAATAAATACCACGCTTGTGGTCCGAGGTTCAACACGCGCTGAAGACCAAGTCAAGCGAAGACAAAACACCTCCTTATCCCCGGGTAACTTTGGAAACTCTGGACCCCCCCCCGAACCCCCCCCCCCCCCCAAAAAAAAAAAACCCAAA
>CAXITT010000170.1:1098969-1125989 GCA_964033795.1 Lymnaea stagnalis
TTACTTTCCCCGGGGAACCCCCCCCCCCCCCGATGATGTAAAGACGACCCTGCGTGGATTTGTATGCTCATGTGTGTGTGCATGTGTGTGTGATCGTGTGTGTGTGTGTCTGTGTCTGTGCGTGTGTGTGGGTGCGTGTAGGTGTCACAGAAGAAGACCACTTATTTTAAAAAAAAAATTCTCTAAGTGGACTTGCAAAATTTGGACTGCGGGGGTGGACGTTAGGGTTCACACTCACATATGGTATCTGAGCCCCGATTAGAGCAGTGGTCGGAATACACAACCCTACCCTGTAAAGCTCTCCGTACGCCACGAAACCAAACTGGACACCACGTCATAACCAGCATAAAAATACGTTGCCAAGTAAAATGCCGGGAAGGCGTTCACTAACTCATGAATCTCTTACAAACACACGGCGAAGAATTCACGCACCATCCAGTGCGTAACAATTATTAATGAACTCCCATCCTTGATAGGAACCCCGTTACGGAAACCCCGTTACGGAACCCCGTTATGGAACACCGTTACGGGGGGACACCGCTATGCAACACCTTTGTGTAAACCCAAGCTTCGCTTTCGCTTGAATTCCCACTTAAATTGGCCGTGGAACGGCTCTTGAACGTGCGGGGATACACTTGGACGCGATCAGCTGTAAGAGGCCCCGCGCCATTCACACGAAAGTAAAGTCTTCTTAAAAGGCCACGACGTTCTCTGGTTTACGGCAGGACGGCGCCTCTGGCCATGTACCCACTAAGAGTTCTCGTAGGTCGTGCTCCGGCGCACCAGAAGCAACGCATACACATACTGTAGAGCCCAGTATTAACGACCTCCCCCCGCCGCCACTATCGTTTTGACGCGATTCGAATTTGATGGACTACAATAAGAGATATAGTGCAGGGTCCATAAGGCGTTCTTTTTAAAAGAAAGAAAAAAAAACGACCCCCCCCCACCAAAAAAAACCAACAAAACAACAACAACAAAAAACAACAACATCAACAAAAAAAGCAGCGACTTCTTTTACAATTCTGTGTAACCATGAAGACAATCCTAACATTATTTGCTTCTGATGAGCTCTTTGACGGGACCATTTAGGCCTGGGTGGCCAGACCTGTAGTAACTGAGAGCCATTTTTTAAATTAAAAAAAAATGTTGAGAGCCGCAATAAAGCACTAATGGGCGACGACCCCACATTGAAGCACTAATGGGCGACGACCCCACTCGCAATGAAAAATTCCTTTTGTGTTTTATTTAAAAAACAACAACAACTTTTTATTCGAATTTAATGATTAAAAAATTCAATTGTTTTAACCCTAACCATATGTTGAAGAAATGTATGCGTTACAGTTACAAAATTGAAGAAATATATGCGTTACAGTTACACAATTAACAAATAAGATCATATCTTGAATGGACGAGCATCCATTTGTCTCCGAAGGCAAACTGAAGAAGCACTATATATATATATAAATTAGAAAAGCCAACGACAGAATCAAAACAACAAAAACATAACCATACGTGAGAGACATTGGTCGCTTGCCCAAAACATTTCCAGCCAATGTGAGAACCCCCAAGCTAGTTCACAGGAGTTGGCTAGATACATAAGTGTGCCAAAGGAATGTAATAAATTTGATCGTTTCAACAAAACTTCAAAGCAGCGATTCGCTTAGAAGTATTTGATTTTTCCAAACATGAAATGGTCATACGCTTTTGAGTGCATTTTAACTTATTTAAAAACAGTGCACTATGCAAAACTCAGTACAGCAGTAAACGGTGTACCATTCGTTATAGCAGTCCCATATCTATCATCCAATCTAGGCACAAAGGGGAGAAGATTATCTTATAGGTTCACTGAAAATCTTTGTGACATCAAACAGGGCTAACTTTACCCGGGTCTCACCCCATTTCAACGGGGATAAACACAAAGGCAGATCAGATGTTTCCATCGCTGCAATGATTTCCTGTACTAACTCACCAGAGTGAGTTGCAAAAAATTGGAGAAAATAAAATTACATCAGATTTTTTTCCACAATATCACAATATGTAAGTAATCAAGTAATCTTTTTTTTTTTTAATGATGCTCAATTTCCTTGTAATTCTTTAATTGTTTTCTTACAGTTCACATATTTCCAAAATTATTTTTTCCCTTTAATATCTAATTTTTACCGTAATGATACATAATTCTTTTCATTCCTGCAATCTTTTGGACAGAACACACATTTCTGTGTGTGGAAAACCAAAAAAAAAAAAAAAATCCGGCACTAACAAAATTTAGGTCTACATTTTTACTTGATATGATCGATGTCTCCGGTCGGGATAAATACATCGTCAAAATTCTCAACGGAACGAGACATTGTTGATTTCCAAAATTATTTTTTCCCTTTAATATCTAATTTTTACCGTAATGATACATAATTCTTTTCATTCCTGCAATCTTTTGAACAGAACACACATTTCTGTGTGTGGAAAAACAAAAAAAAAAAAAAAAATCCGGCACTAACAAAATTTAGGTCTACATTTTTACTTGATATGATCGATGTCTCCGGTCGGGATAAATACATCGTCAAAATTCTCAACGGAACGAGACATTGTTGCCACCCTTGACGATGAAGGGATCTAGTATTTTCCCTGTTTACATCATGCCACTTTGCCGTCTGCTTTATTCTTTTTTTTAAAAAAACAACATTATACCGTATATTTAAGAGCATGAAGCTCATTCATGTAGCGTTTTTCTGAGCTTTTGTGTGTGTTAAAAACCCATAATGTTAGCAATAACAAAGCCGCGATGAGCAGATCCACTCAGTGCGATTCAGTAGCTATATAGGAAATTGTTGTTAAACAGAAATTTTGGAAACTGAACACGTGAACAAATACCCAATATGACGTGTCCCATAGTTTGACCGGAAAGACCCAGTTTGACTATGACGGGTCCCATAGTTTGACCGGTAAGACCCAGTATGACTATGACGTGTCTCATAGTTTGACCAGTGTGACTATGACGTGTATTAATGTCATATCGGCCGGGGCATATGACGTTAAAGGCCCCCCCCCTAAAATTTAATTTACCTAAGACCCCGCACTACCCTAGCGCCGACCCTGTTGGTGCCCTGGTGCCCTAGTGCCCTGGTGCCCTGGTACTACCCGCCCGAGTGTATCTGCCCGGGTAAGTCTCCAGTACCCCGATTGTAAGAATTTAATTTTTCCAATAAATCGGCATTTGAGTGCAAAAACCAGATGAGTTCGAGAGAAATTGAAAATAATGAAAAAAAAAAAGTCTATTCGCCCAATCGTTATCAGCTCGACAAGCCGCTACTGTGACCAGTTGTTTCATCACGATCATAAACAACCATAAACCGTTAATTGTGAGCCAGCCTGTTCTGCTCACCACGACATTTTCACGTGATATCGACAAAGCTTCGTACGACTTGCACCTGAAACTAGCGGACAACATTCTCAGATGGGGGGTTGGGGGGGGGGCAATAAAAAGACGTGAAATGAGCCAAGTCGTATGCGTCGCCAAAAGATGTTACCTTTCCAAGATTGACAACACCTTGCTTTGAAAATGAGGGATTTTATATGGATCACCGTCGGTAAGAGAGGAAAACGTCCTCGTGGATGAATTGCATTGATCCAAAACACAGGTCTCAATCTCAATGATAGAAATTGGGATTCCAAACTGGTTTAGGGGTTAGGGTTAGGTCAGTACTCTTGATTCCATTCTACACATGTACTATGATTACAGACTACATCAGTACTCTTATTTCAAAACTGAGCCAGTACTTTTCTTTTATACTACAAAAATACTTTGATTCCATACTACACATGTACTTTGATAGCCTACTACTCCAGTAGTAAGTACGTTGATTCCATACTCCACAAGTACTTTGATTCCATACTAAGCCAGTGCTTTCATTACATACTACAGAAGAACTTTGGTTCCACTCAGGACCGGCTTAAGGTACCGGCAAGTTGGCCAATTGCCCGTGGCGGGAACAATCTTCCAAAATAGGAAGCAAAAATCATTGCCCGTGGGCGCCTTGGAAGAAAAATAGAAAGTGCAATAAATAGATTTGATGGTCTAAAGGCTAGAACAAAATCTCATCGGTGGGCTAATACTTTGATACTTTTGACGGTGGGCTAATTGCTGATACTTTTGACGGTGGGCTAATTGCTGATACTTTTGACGGTGGGCTAATTGCTGATACTTTTGACGGTGGGCTAATTGCTGATACTTTTGACGGTGGGCTAATGGTGCATACTGTCCATATACAAGTTAAACATTTAAAAAAAAAAAATTACATTTAAATTTTTTTTTTAATCGTTTGAAAAACCTTATTTCTCATTACCAAATCCCCAGTTTTTCATTGCACAAATTCATTTACGCTTATACTTAAAAGGGGCGCCAAAAATTAAGTTTGCCCGTGCCCGCCCAGCAGGCGAAGGGCCGGCCCTGATTACTTTGAGTCAAGACTATGCGAAACTAATTAAAAACTGTCGCTCAAAAATGTCATTAAATATCTTTAAAGTACGTCACTTGGTACTTCCAGACTACCAATATCCTCTTCATTAACAATTAATTATTGTTATAATTATTTCAAATTCATTTTAAAAAAAAATGTTTATAGCTGTAGATTCCTACAAAAGTTTCACTCATCCCTGCCTGATAAAAAAAAAAAAACTCAATGCAAGCCCCTGAAATTTTTTTTTTTTTACCCCTTTTCTAGAATTTGCTGATAAACCAGGTTTGATTGACCAACCTCAAAAGCCTCAAAACCAGGAATGAGCATTTCTAACAGCAGACGTCAAGCAATTACATCCGGTTCAGATAAGCGCCTCTTTAGGGTTGTAAAATTTGTATAAGTGTCAATTTTTTTAATTTGATTTTTTTTTATGGGTGGCTGTATACAAAACTAACTGCCGGCTGATAATGCCATGAGCTCAACGAAACGTCGTCCACAAAGGCTTTTAACCACATGTGACCTTTGCATCCCTTCCTACAAACACACGCACACACATGCCACGACCCCAGTGGTTCTCAGCCTTCCTAATGCCACGACTTGGGGTCGCAAAACCGGTATTTTCGATATTGAAGTTTACGAATCTCAGAATCCTGGTATTTTCGATATTTTCGATATTTAGAGAATTTTTAGTCGAGATTCGAGATGAGGATTTATCAGGGCCGGCGCTAGGAGGGTGCGGGTCTTGGGCAAATTGAATTTAGAAGGGCCGTTGACGTTATATATTCCGCCCATAGGATATTAAGACACGTTATAGACATTTGACTATCGAATAATTCCGAATATTGTGTGGACTGGATTAGGAACTATTAGTAGGCTTAGGTATATTATAAATATACTACGACAACGCGCGGCCCTCTTCGCCGTCCCCCTAGCGCCGACCCTGGATTTATCAATGAAAGAAAAACATTCAGAAAAATATCATATTTTGATTTTGAATAAGCTTTTAACAATCAAAAAAATATTTAAATTCAGACTTTAATCAAACGATCAAAAATAATATTCTTAGATTTTTAATTTAAATAGTTTTATTCATCAAATATGAAAATAATTGGTTTTGTTTAAATCTTTGGTCAAATTGAAATAATGAAATCGTAAATATGATAAAGTGTATAATGTTTGGTCGCTTAACTTTGACCGCAAATGGTTACAAAAGTAACCTGATGAAGAGAACACCACTCTGCCTTCACACTGGTCGGAGAATAGACCTTGGGCTATCATAGGCAATTTTTATACATTTTCGTCTTGAGCCGCCACTCTCAAATAAAGCCATTTCTATTTTTACCAATGTATCAATGTCTCCCTCCGTTGGTCTGGAAGTATTATCCAGAGCCCGAAGTTCCTTTTGTATTTCAAGTTCAAATTGTCTCTTAAGCGGCCGTGTGTCTTCAAGTTCATCATGCCCAGATCCAAGTTGTTTAATGTCATTGTTCGTAGATACTTCCAACGAGGAATCCGCTGTCTGAGCAAGCTTTTTAAATATCCACGATTATGTTTTCGCATCTGGTCGCAATCTGGCCTTGTAAATGCGTTCAAGTAGTCACTGGAATGTGCAGACTTTAAAAGAGAGTGAAGGCCTAATGTTGTACCACCAAATGTATTAAGTATCTTGTTACATCTAATACATTTAGCTGAGAGATTGTCTGTAGCTTTCAAGAAATAATGCCAAACTGATGTATTTGTTTCCAATAGTTTCATATGCTTATCAAATTTAGGTTTATTTTTTTCAGGGTCCCCCATTTCTTTCTATCAACCTGAAGGGAAAATAAATCATTTAACAAAAAATTATTAATTCAATCGAATTGGTTTGACGTGTAAAACTTAAAAAAAAAACAATGTTTTAATGTTTGGCTAGGTACGGTCCAGACAAACAGGGACGTTCAGTCTGAGACAAAGTAGCGCGAAAATCAATTATGAAGTGAATGTAAATTATTAATATTGTTATCACAAAATAGAAGTAACATAATTTTTCTGGGTCTTAAACTTAAAGTATTTGATTATCAAAGTACGGATTTACTCATATTTTAAATATGTAGTTTTTTTTGGGCATAATTAAAAGAAATCCAGCAATCAAACATTTTTGTGATTAAAAGTTTACCCCGTGATTTGAGTGCAACGTGTTATTATTTCCATACAAAATCTTAATGGAAGTCCAAATTCGATCTTCAATCGACTATATCAATCAATTATTGGTCAATAATATGAAAAAAATTACTTACCAATCCTGTACCTTCTCTTTGAACTTGAGACACGTGGTGTGAGGGATTTGCACATCTCATAAATTATTGATATGTCTTGCTTCAACTACGACGTGGAAACTAAGAAAAAACGATTTAAAAAAATTGAAAATGAAATCCCGGGAGTATCGAAAATCCCGGGTTTCATAAATCCAATCCCGGTTTTTTTGAGGATCAATTATGGTCCCGTATTCCGGTATTTTCGAATTTTGGGATCACGGATTGCGACCCCTAGACGCTACCCATTAATACAGTTCCCCATTCGTAAAATTTGTTTCGTTGCTACTTCATAACTGCAGAGCAGTGGTTTTTAAACCTGGGTTCGATCGAACCCCAGGGGTTCGGTGAGTCAGTCTCAGGGTTACGGCGGAGGTCCAAAAAAAAAAAAAAAAGATCAGAAAAATAATCATATTTTATTTTTCGTATTAAAGAAGGGTTCGGTGAATGCGCATATGAAACTGGTGGGCTTCAGTACCCCCAACAAGGTTAAGAGCCACTGCTGTAGAGTATATGTTGTTTTCTGATGGTCTTAAAAGGGGGTATCGACCAACACGCATAAAATGGGGTGCGGTGGGGTTGTGGTTTGGGGGGGGGCTTAGCCTCTAACAACTTATTCCCCCCCTCCTCCCCTCTTCCTTGGAGAATATATATAAGAGATCATAAAGCTTATCACAGTGACACAGACTGATAAATAAAAAATAACAGAGAAACATAATTAAAAATAAGATATACAGAACCCTTTTTTATGTATGTTTCTCTGCTATTTCTTTAGTGTGTCTTTAACGACTGACGACCGATTTCTGTTTTGCGGACCGGACGTGACGAGCAATGCGAGGCCGCCCTTGGATATAAACGTCACTGCCTCCACTCAGGGCCGACATTTCACCCTGTTATACTGTAACTTTGATGGGACGCAGAGCTCACCCCTTCGATGTGTTTTCGAATAACGTAGTGAATAGATTTAAAAACACACACATATAGGCCTATATATATATATATATATATATAACCTGAGATAATTTTGACTGAAACCATTTCATAAAAACCAAGTTCGTGTTAACATGTCTTCTATTTCCTTTAAAGAAAAAACAACAAAAAAAACAAACGGAAAACGCCAAAAAATTTCAACGTTATTCTTCGGTTCGTTTGATACGAAAGTTGGTGTCAGGGTTAAGACTGTAAATAGTTTCTGACGAATTAGACCTTATGGAGACCATACAATGACTGACGGCGAGAAATTTGATACGAGGGTGAACCTGATGTTTCCTGAGTCATCATTTTTTAAAACCGTAAATGAGTTCTTCCATAATGGGGTAAGTGAAAGAAGTTATTTAAAAAAAAAGAAAAAGAAAAATAAAGAAAAAAAGAAAATTAATAACATTTTACAGGTTTTTTGTTGTTGTTTTTTTTTACGAAAATGTTTCATTTAGAAATATGATATTTAATTAAATCTAAAAACTTTCGTTTAGAGATACAAATTAATAATTTCAAATAATTTGAAAAAAAAAAAAAAAAAAAAAAAAAAAAAAAAAAAAAAAAAAAAAAAAAAAAACCAGACGCACACAATTTTCATTCACTAAGCTCGAATACTTATAATACATTCACGAACTCAGGTATTTCATTGACTGATGTTGAAATCTCTATCGATGTACTCAAATCTCAACTTAATTGGATTCTTAGATATTTAAAAAAAAAAAAAAGTGTTTTACTATCACTTAAAAAAAATATTATTTTTATTTTGTGCGAAGTATTGTGTGTAGTTGTTGCTGTATGCTTTGCATAGTAGTAGAAGTGGAGCAGCTGGTCATAAAGGAGTGGTAATGGAGCTCTACGGCGAGAACGGGATCAAAGAAGACGCCGTTCGTTTACTAAAGAGACGGAACTCAATAACCCCTGGACAACGAGGCTGTTGAACTTTTAAGACCGGCTCGTAACTTTACACAACCAGCACGAAGGAATAGGAATGTCAAGATTGGAGTATAGTGTGTTGACAGAAACGGCAAGGCTACATTCACGATTGTTCTGGTTTTTTTTAAATTTAAATTATTATTTTAAGGACGTGGGGGTTGGAAGTGGTTAAGGAGGGGGGGGGGGAGATCAAAGGCTACGGTTAGACTCGATGTTGATACAATGAAATTATGTGAGACCGAATGGAAAAAAAAAACGGGAGCTCATTACAACCCCCTCCCCACTCCCCACACACACATACCATACACACACCGTGGGCCCCCTCCCTGCATACCTCCGGTAGAAAATAATTCCATGTTTGGATTAAAACCGCAGTTTTTGGTCGGGGGCTACGTTTTTTTGTCATACACTAATCCAGGGGTTCTCGGCCTTGAAATGGAATGTTATCCCCATCGTGTGCCCATGTTCAGTGCTCGTGCGGTATGAAACAAAGTGAACATAAGAAAATTGTTAAATGCTTTATATTATTTTTTGTTTTAAAAGCTAAATAATTGTTTATATTATTTCTCAAAACGAATGTATTAAGATATTCTGCAGTGCTCAGATAACCAACCTATGGCGGAGTCATTAGCACCACCAGGGGCATTTATGAAATTATTCGGGAAAACGGTAAAAATGTAACGACTCGCGATTTCGTTATTTTCTTTACAATACAGAAGAGACTGGAATATCCGGACAACTGTAACCTTATTATTTTTACATCCGGACGCAAATTTGTGCGCTAGACCGTTCAACGTTCATATTTCTCACTGGAGGCCCTGCACATTTTACACATAGAATCTTTGGTCTGTCACCTTAGGAAATATAAACAGAAAAATTATAATTTAAATTTTGAGGCAATACGAGATGTAATTTCGACCCTACCGGAACGCCAAGGCAAAGTTCTCTTAAACGGGACGATCTCAGTCGAACCGTGGCGTCTAGTTGAGCCTATAAATTAGTGGTGTACCAATTCAGGAAAATACAGTTAAAAGTATTGACACACACACACGTTGTCTTCTCAAAATAATATTCTTGAAAAGAAGGGTGATTAGGGGTTTCTTTTACGAACACAAGGAAATACGGTTGTGTTTTTTGCTATTTCCTTGAAAATACTGTTCAGGGACGAGGAAAAAAAGGAGTAGATACATTTTTAACTGGTAAAATACGACTAAGTTCAATGAAGGTACCCGGTACAAACGTAAAAAAATTGGTTTTTAGATGTCCGGTTTCTTGGTTAAAATGTTTCGTCAAGTTCATAATTACTAAAACACCAGAACAGACACAAGCAAGTGTTCCCACGGAATATGGCCGGGATTATTATACCCGGTTCACACCGGGTCACATCTTCTAAAGACTGTGTCCGGAAAATAGGTCAGCTTTTAATAATGATTGGTCAGTCGAGAGCGCATCGTGAAGTCTGTGTGGAAGCTAATGGTGGACACATCGTACCCAAAAACTGTAGTTTCATAAAAATTGAAAAAAATAAGTTAGAAGTACATAGCGTTGAGTCTAAAGGGATGCCAACAGCGCCGATGCGTCTCCGGTTCCGCGTTGACTCAGTGCTATTCGGATGTCATTTGTGGTAGTTTATTTTAGCTCAACGTAAGAAGTAAGTTTACACACATATAGTCCATTCAATTATCTTTCATTTGATACCAAATTTTGTCCTACAAACCCTACAATAATCTTTAAATAATTTTTTTAATAAACCCAAACTCTAACATCTCGGACCCGGGTCCTAATAGCCGCAGGCTTTTTTGATGTGTAAAAATATTATTCCAGATTATTCTATAGGCTAAATATAAAGACATAAACAAAAGAGCCCACCCCCCCCCCCCCCCCCCCCACTTCACAACCCCCCACGCCCCGACGACAATGTTTAAAAAGAAAAAAATCACTCCACAAAAAACACACCAGCTAACATACGCACGACACAGCATGATTTCAAATTCGCATACGCATAACCGTTCACACATACCAGCGTTAACTTGCGGAGATACACAGACACACGTATGTACACGGACACACGTGCACACACACACACGGAAACCCACACACCCACAAAACACACACACACACGGACGCACGCACGCGCGTACACACACATTCTACAAATCTTTCTTGTTCTTGAATTTCTGATAAGTTATAAAACGGGTCAAACAAATTAAGGGTAAACTCCGGAACAATAGGAAGGCAACGACACAACGAACGTGTCGGCAGGAAGCCGAAACTGATCACATACAAACTTAGAGGTACACATCAAGCTTTGCCGATGAAGCCTTCCTGTCGACTCCAGAGGTCAATAGCATGACCTCCCTAACACACAAAAACACGCATGAACATTCACACACATTTATTATATGAGATCTGAACAATGTCTTAGATAATTCATTGTAGAAATTTTTGAACATTTGACCAGATAATCTAGATTTATTGTTGCGATTTCTGAACATTTGACCAGAAAAATTTAATGTAGTATAATTTCTGAACATCTGACCAGACATTTTATTGTAACAGTTTCTGAACATTTGACCAGACATTTTATTGTAACAGTTTCTGAACATTTGACCAGGCTCAAATTTAATGTAGAAGATCGGCGAAAGCTCACTACCACATTCATGGTAGCAGCTCTGAACATTTCAGGACTACATTGTTTTTTTCTAGTTTTGACATCTCAACATGATAGTACACACATCCATTTCAATGGGTCTAGTCAATGAACGTTAAAATAAAACAGATTAAGATTTGCTAGCATGATCCTTGGTTGCGGGACGGATTATTGCGCGCCAAACCTCCCGCGCAAAGGGGGTGTGGGGGGGAGGCGAAGAGTCATATGTTTTATATCGTGTTGTTCAGCTATCATGGATTTCAAATCATTGCCTGCGGTAAATCACAGAGTCTTTATCGCAAGCTACGACCGGTTCACGGAATTGTACGGGAAGAAATAGCTTGTAAACAGAGATAACATAGAGAATGACGAAATAATAAAAATCGAACTATGTGTCCGCGCAAACCCCACCCCCCCAACCACCACCACCACACACACACTTTCACAGTGAGCACTAACCATGTCGGGCATTAGAAGGAATAGCTGCGCCCGGGGCGTAATCTGAAAGTGCCCCCCTTCGCTTTTTGAAATATATGATATACGATACACATACTTTTATAAATATATGTATATATATATATATATATATATATATATATATATATATAATATATATTTTCCTTTATTTACTCTTCCGCCCCCCCACACCATCCAGATATTTTCGCCCAAATATATGATATACTATACACATACTTTTATAAATATATGTATATATATATATATATATATATATATATATATATAATATATATTTTCCTTTATTTACTCTTCCGCCCCCCCACACCATCCAGATATTTGCGCCCGCACCAGCTGTCCCTATTCTCCACACCAGCCTAAACTTTTTTTTTTCACGCAAGGCTCCAATTTCCCGAATCGTTGAGTGTGTTCTCTGCCTCAGACTTTAAGAGGAATGTTCCGAGTTAACGCCGTTTAAAAAAAACAAAAAAAAACAAGAACAAAACAAGCATAATAAAATAAAATACAACAATAGCGCAACGCAGAATAGACCGCTATAAGTTTCAAAAATAGCTTAAAACGGCTTGCACATGGTCTCAATTCTACGTTTCTCCAGTTCCCATTTAAAGATTGTCTTAGATTATTGAAACCGAATATATATATATATATAAATATATTCCGTGGGAACACTTGGTTGTGTTTTATTAATTATGAACTTGACGAAACATTTTAACCAGGAAACCGGACAGCTTAAACCCACTTTTTTTACGTTTGTACCTTAATCGAACTTATTCGTATTTTATCAGTTAAATCAATGTATCTGCTCCTTTTTTTCCTCGTCCATGAAACTGTTCATTCAAGGAAATAGCAAAAACACAATCGTAGTCAAATAAACCCCTATTACACCTCTTTTCACGAATATTATTTTGAGAAGACAACGTGTGTGTGTCAATACTTTTAACTGTATTTTCCTGAATTTTGTATACCACCTATTTATGGGCTTACCTAGACGCCGCGGTTCGACTGAGATCGTCCCGGTTGAAACGACTTCGTCCCGTTTAAGAGAACTTTGCCTTGGCGTTCCGGTAGGGTTGAAATTACATCTCGTATTGACACAAAATTTAAATTATTTTTTCTGTTTATATTTCCTAAGGTGACAGACCAAAGATTCTATGTGTAAAATCTGCAGGCCTCCAGTCAGAAATATGAACGTTGAACGGTCTAGCGCACAAATATGCGTCCGGATTTAAAAATAAGGGCACTGTTGTCCGTATACTTGAATCTCTTCTGTATTGGAAATAGAATAACGCAATCACGAGTCGTTACATTTTTACCGTTTTCCCGTATTTCATTGAATAATTTCATAAATGCCCCTGGTGGTGCTAATGATTCCGCCTTAGGTTGTCTGAGCACTGCAGAATATCTTAATACATTAACTTTAAAAAAATAATATAAACAACTATTTGGCTTATAAAACAAAAATGAAATAAAGAACTATTTGGCCTTTAAAACAAAAATGATATAAAGAACTATTTGGCCTTTAAAACAAAAATGATATAAAGAACTATTTGGCCTTTAAAACAAAAATGATATAAAGAACTATTTGGCCTTTAAAACAAAAATGATATAAAGAACTATTTGGCCTTTAAAACAAAAATGATATAAAGAACTATTTGGCCTTTAAAACAAAAATGATATAAAGAACTATTTGGCCTTTAAAACAAAAATGATATAAAGAACTATTTGGCCTTTAAAACAAAAATGATATAAAGAACTATTTGGCCTTTAAAACAAAAATGATATAAAGAACTATTTGGCCTTTAAAACAAAAATGATATAAAGAACTATTTGGCCTTTAAAACAAAAATGATATAAAGAACTATTTGGCCTTTAAAACAAAAATGATATAAAGAACTATTTGGCCTTTAAAACAAAAATGATATAAAGAACTATTTGGCCTTTAAAACAAAAATGATATAAAGAACTATTTGGCCTTTAAAACAAAAATGATATAAAGAACTATTTGGCCTTTAAAACAAAAATGATATAAAGAACTATTTGGCCTTTAAAACAAAAATGATATAAAGAACTATTTGGCCTTTAAAACAAAAATGATATAAAGAACTATTTGGCCTTTAAAACAAAAATGATATAAAGAACTATTTGGCCTTTAAAACAAAAATGATATAAAGAACTATTTGGCCTTTAAAACAAAAATGATATAAAGAACTATTTGGCCTTTAAAACAAAAATGATATAAAGAACTATTTGGCCTTTAAAACAAAAATGATATAAAGAACTATTTGGCCTTTAAAACAAAAATGATATAAAGAACTATTTGGCCTTTAAAACAAAAATGATATAAAGAACTNCACACACACCTCCAAAAAAAAAACAAAAAAAAACACCAACAACCAAAAAGCCGGAACAGTTGTGACAGTAGCCGTGCCGTTTCTGTCAACACACTATATTGCAATCTTCACATTCCTATTCCTTCGTGCTGGTTGCGTTACGAACCGGTACAAACAGTTCAATAGCTTCGCGGTCTAGGGGTAATTGAGTATTGTCTCGTTATTAAACGAACAGCGTCTTCTTTGATCCCGTTCTCACCCTAGAACTCCGTTACCAATCCTCTAGTACCAGCTACTCCGTTGCTTCTACTATACAGAGCATACAGCAACAGCTACACAAATACGCTCAGCACCAAACACAAACCACGAACGAGTCCCTAACCTTCATGCCGACGGCGTAGTCCAATCGTAGCATTCCTTTGTTTCGGCTACCTTCTCCTGTCAACTGCGTCGTTTAAGCTAAGCATTAATTGGTGTTGGTGAACTAATCCGGTCAACCGTTTAGTCCATGTGTACGTAATATATCTTGAAATTGTCACACTCCTCTTGCCACACGAGTTATCGCAGCTAACTATATTTTTGTGTTGGCCAACTTCTCCTGTCAACTTTGTAATTTCACGTTTAACAGTCGCTTCTTGTCGGCTAACTTCCCCAGTCATCTATGGAGTCCAGTCTAAAAACTTTCCTTTGGCCTGGCTGAATTCCCTTGTCAAATGTGTATTCCAGTGGTCCTCAAATTTAGCGGCACGAGTCCCAGCTGGGGGTAGTCCGAAATTCCAAGGGTTTTGGGGGATTTCAGAGGGAGCTGTGACTCCAAAAGTGGCTGGTGTGGGTTTTATTTTAACAAAATTAAGTTTTAAATAAAATCATGTATTTAAAAGGAATGCAAAAAAACAAAAAAGAAAAACAGGAAAAAAAAAAGAAGAGAAAGGAAAATAAATGAAGAAAATGAAATGTAGATTTTTAAAATGAATCCTCAGCTTTGATTTGGTGACAGTGTGCATTCAGCGACCTGTACAGCAAACTCCATAATTTCAATGCAATCTATCATCCAATTCGGAGTACCCCAGGTCTCGGTCCTACGCCCGGTGCTTTTCACTATGTACGTTCCGCCACTGGGTGCAGTGATCAAGCAGTTTGATATGCTATATCACATGTTCGCGGTTGATACCCAACTTCATATATATGTGATCCCCTCTCAGTTCCCTCAGCTTCTTAGCATGACACAGAAGACAGTGGATTCAGTTAAGCACTGGATGACTATAAACAAGCTCAAATTGAACGATGAAAAGACCGAGTTAATCCCCGAGTTACTACCGCTCAAAAGCTAAACTATATAAATAACACACGAACCTTTACTCTCTCAGGTATACAGATTGAGTTGTCTCAAACAGTGCGAAATCTGGGTGTCTACTTAGACAGAACAATAGCTATGGAAAATCACATTAACATGCTTTGCAAGGCGATTTTTCTAGAGCTGTGCAGAATTAGTCATATACGACCTGTCTTAACGTTAGATGCATCAAAGAGGCTGATTTCTGCATTCGTGCTATCACGCATGGACTACTGCAATGCTCTCATGGTGGGTCTTCCAGCTAGGCTCCTGAATAAAATTGAAAAAAGCACAGAATAATGCGGCTCACATTGCTCTTCGCAAACGCAAATTCGATCCTGCTAAAATACTTCTGAGAGAGTTGCATTGGCTGCTGGTCCACGCTCGCATAGTGTTCAAAATTGCAACTCTGTGCTACCGCTGCTTGCATGACCTGGCGCCGTCCTATCTCAAAGCGCCACTGACGCCTTTTGTATCCACTAGACAACTCCGCTCATCTATTAGTGGCAAACTCTCGATACCACGTGCTCGCCTTGAGACTTACGAAAGGGGGGGGGGGCGCACTTTCGCATTTGCTGGCCCAACAATTTGGAACACACTTCCTGTTGCTCTCAGAAAAAGCCCGACACTGGAGTCTTTCAAAACTGATTCGAAGACTTATCTCTTTCGTAAATACCTGCTGGGGTGATGTTGTCTATCTAGCTATTATCTTGTAGATGTATATTGACCTGTGTTGTTTATGGTTGCATGGTATGAAAGACTTAGAATGGGTATTCTCGTATGTAGTTTTTGTATTGTTGCATTTTGCACTTCAGTGTGGTATGTACCGTCCTTCGAGCCTTTGGTGATGAAGCGTGATTTTTAAATAATCTGTATTATTATTATGGATTATATAAAATGGCGAATAATAAGTAACTGCTCTCTTCATATAACTCAGTAATTACATTTCGTCTTTTTGTCTTTAACAGAATACCAACTGAATCGGCAATTTAAAAAAAAAAAAATCAAGCGACCTCACAGTATACAATTTCATTCATTAGGGTTCGAGACATTATCAGTCGTTTGGAAATATAGTAATCTAGATGTTATTTTTTTAAATAAATAAAAACACAACCTACACATACACAAACACACACACAACAACCAAAAAAAAACCACAAAAAAAAAAAACCAGTAGTTTGGAAATTAGTAATCGATATTTATTTATTTTTTAAATCAACAAAAACAAACTAAAAACAAACAAACAACAAATCAACTGTACAAATTAAAAAGAGTTCAAGCAGATCTTTGTGTAGCCAGAAGAATTTTTAACCATGGTTCATGTTTTGATTTGAAGACATTACTTCTCGATGTGAGCTGTATGCCTGGTGAAACGGAAAAAAAATGAAGATGCTGTAGAAGTGGCAAATTGTGGCCTGCGTGCCAACAATTCTGGAAAAAAATCGCTTTCTTTTCCGTAAAAAAAAAATAAAAATATCAATCAATTTAGATCAATGGAATTCTCTTCCACTACACATCCGCAAAGTACCGACCATCTAGGCCTTCAAAACTGCATCTCTCTAAACTTTACTATCCTGGCTGATTCCCCCACTCTAACGGATAAACGATACTGCTGGGTGCCGTCCATGGCTTGAAATGTAAATAGTTCTGGAATGGGTGGAGTCTATATACATTTGTTTGGTTTTTATACTGATGTTGTTTTTTTTTTTAATGTAAGCAATGCATGTTCATTTTTAAGTTCAAGATTATGTTTATTCAATTTTATGTACAGCGCGGTGAGCCAAGCCCTAGGCTGGGGTACGGCGCTTTCTAAAGCCACCACTAATAATAATAATAATAATAATAATAATAATAATAATAATAATAATAATAATAATAATAATAATAATAATAATAATAATAATAATAATGATAATAATAATAATCATAATCATAATAATAATAATAATAATAATAATAATAATTATAATAATAATAACAACAATAATAATAATAATAATAATAATAATAATAATAATAACAACAACAATAATAATAATAATAATAATAATAATAATAATAATAATAATAATAATCATAATAATAATAATAATAATAGGTCACGTGATGTGCAGATGTTGGACGTGTTTCCTTTGGTCCCGAATGGGTGTGCGACGAATGTTTCATATTAAAAAAAATCTAAACGTGATTTTTCATATGAGTTATAAAAGATTCCATAACATTTTTAACTTTCTATTTAAGCGATGTTTGGTAGCGTACCGTGATCAAAACGGATCATTTCAAATTGGTGTGCAAGGGAAGAAGAACATTAAAACTTTAGGCACCCCCGCGACGCCTGGGTTCACTAATGGATGTTACACGGAATCGATCGACGGATGTTGCTGTGGATCCAGCAGTGGATGTTACCCTGGTAACATTTGTGGATTTTTACCCTGGATCCATCAGTGAATGCCACCCTTGGAGTCTACATATGATGTTACCCTGGATCCACCAGGAGATGTTACCCTTGACCCGCCAGTTGATGTTACCCTTGACCCGCCAGTTGATGTTACCCTTGAGCCACCAATGGATGGCACTTAATTGTATGCTTCAGTGCATATAACTATAACTGTAATTTTATCTAAGTGCACACAAGTAGCTATATTCAACCAACCAGTGGGCGCATCTTTATAATATATTTTACACGTTTATATCAACAAACAATGGCATGGACTCAAACTATGATCACTCCACAAATGATCAGTTGGGTGCAGGGGGGCGAAGCTGTCTAAACTTAATAAAACCAAATAAGCTGGTTGTCTAGAGTTCAATCCCCACCAAAGCCAACACCCCAAGCACCCCGGGTGGATGGGACTCGTTAGCCTTGGACGGCGACTCGTCTAAGAGAAGGCGAACCCTGAATTTAAACCAGGAGCCTGAATGATCCATAAATTGATCGTGGGCCCCCTCAAATGTATAAAAAAAAAAAAAAAAAAAAAAAATAAAAAAAAAACCTTAGCACGAACGCTATTCAATCCACTCTTGGATATACTTAAAAAATGTGAACCCTATTCAACTCACCATCGCAGTGCACAAACTTTATTCTGGAAAAAAATATGTATTAAAACACTAACACACGGTAGCTTAGCTAGGCGGTGGGGAGGGCTTTGTGCTGTCCCTTTTCCCAAAAGACTATGCAGTTTGCCGAAAAAAGTACCCCCCACCCCCCAAGTAGAAAGTATAGTAGTTCCTTCAGAGGTGGACCACCACCCCCCCCCTCTCTTCTCCGCAAAAGACATCTCCTATGTCACCGATGACACAAGAAAAAAACAACAAAACAAGCACAGTTCTTACAAATGATTTCCTGATTGTTTTTATTTTAATTTTTTAATTTTTGTTTGCAGGTCCAACATTCCAAAGAGAGTCACAACAACCAATCTGAAATCATCCTTACTGACAATCATCGTAGCGTTCGCTTTACTGTCAGTGTTCTACATGTACCTGATCACGCCGTAAGTATTGTTGTTTTACCCTCAAAACTTCTGTTTTGTCAGAGTTCTACATGTACATGACCATGTCGTAAGTATCGTTGTTATACCCTCTAGTGGCCTCTAGACTTCGCTGCAGATCAACGGAGTGAAACAATTAAAGGACATTACAGAAAAATTTCGAACTTGTTTTACTAAACATCTTTTTTGTCCCCCAATCCATCGATCCAATTTATGAGCCTGTCCAATGGCGAAGGATTATTTATTTATTTATACGTTAGCCGTGCAAATTAAACACCGCTATTCAACGTGGCGTAATGCACTTAATCGTTGGTCGGAAGGGCTTAACGTCTAAACTAAGTCGGCCACAAGTATGTTGTGCAGGTCTAGTTTAGAGTATAAGCAATGGAGCAGTTAGTAATTTAGTGTTAGTAATGGAGTTGCAGAGTAAGAAGAGCGGGATGAAAGAAGAAGACACGCTTGATACTTAATAAAGAAACATTTGTCTTGTTTTGTGGATAACTGGTTTATTAAGTAATTTAATTACCCCTAGCAAAAACGAGCTACTGAGCTTGTAAACACCCAGCTCGTACAACGAGAGTGGAAATTGAGAAAGGGTAAAGATAAGATACATTATGATCCAATAAATTTTGATCGGATATATTTTACAATACGATAAGTTATTATACGATAAATTACGAACAGATAAATTATGATCGTATAAATTTGGGACACATACATTATGACCAGTGTTCCCTTTAAACTGCGCGGCTGCGTGGCCGCGCAGCTATCTCACAGACGCCGCGCAGCAGTTTTGAGTATCCGCGCAGAAAATTTCCATGTAAATGTGTGTTTGTGGGCTATGAAATTTTGCACGCACAAAAATTGATGCTGTAAAAATTTGCACACAGCTGTATGATTTTACACATGAACCAAGAAACCTTAGAGGGAACATTGATTATGACAGGATCAATTCTGATTGGATAGATTTTGATATGATACATTATTACTGAATATCTTACGATATAAACAATTATTACAGGATAAATTATGATTGGATAAATTAAGACAGAATAAACTATTGTTTAGAAAAATTATGATCAGATAAGCTATGATCAAGTGCAGTGCGGGAAAATGCAGACAAAAAAATAAATAAACAATAAAAATAATAATTGCATGGTTGTTTAAGGACATACCGTGAAATATAGAGAGAAACAAAAAAGAGAATTGAGAAATATCCGTTGTTTTCTTAACTTCAAACTTTTCATTGTTTTTAATATATTTATTAAAATATTTTTTTATTTATGGAATGACTCGATTTTTTGTCTTCTTCTTCTGTCCGGCGCTACCGGGGGAATCGTTGTCGCTATTCATAATGTGCAGTTGGCGCTGTTACGAACCGGGTCTTACTTAAAAGGTTCGTTAACTTCGTCGTCTAAGGGTTTGATTATATATATTCTTCACAAACCATTATTCTCATATTAAATATCTTTATTACATAAACTAAGGTACAGCTTCAACTTCCATTACTCACAAGACCACAACACCACACTAATCTAATCACATCCCCTTTCGCGCAATGCGTCACAAAATATCAAACATTTAATAAAAGCATCTACCCAAATAATCTCTAAACAACACGCCATCACCCAACACTTTCAAGTCCTTAACAGGCGCCACAATGTGATGGGCCTCTTCAAGGATCCTGGTGGGGCCGCTTAGTCTGTATTGGACGTCTCCAATCGTCACCGCAGTATCGCATTTTATGTCGCGTTAACCAGTGTTGAAATGAGCGGATGTAGGGAAGAGTGTGCGTTCCTGATATAGCGTGTCCGCTTCTAAACAGAGACCTGGCAAAATTTATTTGATATGTATTCAAACACATGCGTTTTATTCATTTATTACTCCTTTTTTAAAAAAAAAAACATGATTGCTGTAAGAGGCGTTTGGCCCAAGCGTCCACGTAATTGGCCTTTCTTATTTTTTTTTTTAAAAGCCCAAACATATCATTTTCTACAAAAAAAATTTTTCTTTCATTTAACCATATTCCCTGTCCAACACTTTCAAAAAAAAAAAGTTTAATTGGGTGCTGGCAAAAATATGTTGAGATAAACAAATATTTAAAAAGTTTTTAAAAAATTACATCTAGGCGTTTGCGAAACAAATCAAGCTAAATATATATATACATATTATTTTGAAACAGATGCAAAGTTTATATTTACATGTTTGTTAGACCTTTGCAGGGCCTGCAACGCACAGCTAAATCAGGTCATACGTACCAATTAGACTGGTCAAATCTGATCAGTTGCCTGCACTGTTGACTATTACCCCCCCCCCCCCCCCCATCGAACTTTTTTTTTTTGGTTCGGAAAGAGGGCGAGGGGGAGACCAAAAAATATTGATACGCCACCCCCCCCCCTGGCTCGCCACCCCAGGGTGCCAGTAAGTCCTAGCTACGCCACTTCGTCACAATTGGTCTCAGGTAGAACATTTCTATCATTTGTTTATTCTTACAGTTCTTTCAGCGTGCGTGTCTTCTCCTTTGGACTCAGTGATCAGCAGGGGAATGTTACAGCGTCACGGCCTAATTCCACGGCAGTCTTCTCTCTGACAGATTCAGCGAACATCTCAACAATCCATGCTTTGAAAATAACGTCCGCCAATAATATTTTGGAGCAGTTTACCAACGACACGACCCAAGTCAGTACCCATTTCACCACGAGCTTACCGGCGACAACAAAAGCCCAGGTCAAGACTGGACCCTTATTCATGACGGCAGCGTTTATGGGTCGGCTCGGCAACCAGTTATTTATCTACGCGTCCCTGCTCGGCATAGCCAGGGCGCAGAATAGAACCGCTTTCATACGGAGAGGGACCGACTTGGAAAAGGCCTTTCAAATAACTCACGTCAACCACAATATCAGCACAGCAGGGTTAGTACCTTTCATTTGCTCAATCTTTCAAATAACTCACGTCAACCACAATATCAGCACAGCAGGGTTAGTACCTTTCTTTCGCTCAATCTTTCAAATAACTCACGTCAACCACAATATCAGCACAGCAGGGTTAGTACCTTTCATTTGCTCAATCTTTCAAATAACTCACATCAACCACAATATCAGCACAGCAGGGTTAGTACCTTTCTTTCGCTCGATCTAATCTCATCTTTATTTGGCGAACTGCGGGAAAAAAAGAGTCCGAGCTTATTTTTGTAAGAGTTAGAAGGAGAATTTGTAAGAGACGAGGGAACGATGCCATGTATGCAGAGGCGTAGCGTGGTGGGGGCAGGGGGGGACAGATGTCCCCGGGCGCCAGCTAGTTAGGGGCGCCAAAATGTGCTTTGATATTATTTTATTGATGAAAATAATGGGTTTGAGAGTTGAAAAAAATAAAAAGGGGCGCTAAAAATGGATCTTGTCCCCGGGCGCGAATTTTGTCCCCGGGCGCCAAACACCCTCGCTACGCCACTGCATGTATGTGACTAAAGCGTCGTGGGTTTGTATCCACATCAGATCAAAAGGGGTTTATACATAACACACTAAGAATAGCCCGTCAAACAACGACGGTGGCAGTGCGTGAACTTCCCATCTACTAAAGTTACCTGACGAAACACGAAATCAAGTTACGCCTCTTCCTAAGAACCCCAATTTGTACTAACTTGTGAGAATTTTAGTTTTCGCTTCTACCGACCACAGCGCTTAGCCTTACACGAGTGCGTGTAAAGAACTATTTATTTAAGATGATTTATTTAAAACTAATTACAGTTTTAAAGACAATTTAAGCTAGGGGAGACTTGTCATCGCCATTTTTTATACTGCATGCCTCATACTGAAAGATAATATCTTATTAACTGCAATTTATTATTTTTTTTATTTTCTAAGATTCCTCACTGTCCACCAGTCAAAGTATGCAACTTTTGATCCAAAGCTGATGAACCTTTCAAGGGACAACGTAACCTTGGTCGGTTATCTGCAAGTCTGGAGATACTTTAAGAACATAGAAGACGAAATAAGAAGAGAGTTCACCTTCATCGCGTCTCTAAAGAAACAGATTGATGAAATTTTGGACAAGGTCAGGAGGGAATTCAAATGTGACGTCATAGTAGGAGTCCACGTGAGGCGAGGTGATTTCCTGTCCACCACAAACCAAAACGTGGGTTACGGTGTCGCCAAGGCGTCATATTTCATCAAGGCGATGGACAGAATGAGGTCCATGCTAAACGGCACGAAAGCGACGTTCGTGGTGTCCAGCGACGATCTACAATGGTGCCAGGAGAATTTAAACTTTACAGAAGTTCAAATACTGGCACCAGCCTCAGCTCCGTTGCACTTTGGTGTCCTGGCCAACTGTGATCACGTGATATTAGCGGGCGGAACCTACGGCTGGTGGTCGGCCTGGTTGGCCAACGGCATCACCATTTATTACGATAAATTTCTCGTCAGAGGAACATGGCTGATGGGCGGAGCTAACTTACAAGACTACTACCCTACAGGGTGGATTGCACTTGGTGACTGAGGAACCCGGTTGGGGGGGGGGACCCCAAACCAAACACATCAAAGTGTCTTCAGGTGCTGTTGCTTTTTAAACTATCTCCCTAATATTTTACCTTCAAAACAAATTACACGAGGAATAACAACAGGATGCCCACTTAGGGAAACCCAAAGGCCCACATCCAATATGCACCCTCTACAACAATCCATTTCAGCATCTTGCATATGCTTAAGACATAGCACTATTAAAAACGTAGTCAAGTCACGTGAAAAGCATTTTTTTTTTTCAATTATACGTAACATTACTACAAGCAGGGGCTGGGCGTGAACAACCAAAAAAAAAAATAAAAAAAATAAGTGACTATTGAAAGAGAGGACCAGGCAGATAAAACGATTACAATTAGAAACAACACTTCGTAAAAAGTAAATCAATTTTTAAAAATCTCAAGTTTTTAATAAATGAATGACATGAATTACTAAAAGAAATAAAAGAAAGAATATCGGCCCAAAACAGGGGCACACTCCAGTGGTCAGAAAATACTCAAAAGTAAAAACATTACAAGAAAAACTAAGAAAACTATATAAAAAAAATTGTTAACAGACCAGTTTTAGCATATGCAAGTCAAACTCTGACCTTCACAAAGGCGGAAGAAAACATGTTAAACTCAAGGAAAAGAAAAGTTCTGAGTAAAATATACGGACCAAAAGAGTCTGAATATGGATGGAGCATACGAAACAACGAGGAAATAAATAGACTATATCAGGATCCCATGCTAGTAGCAGAAATACAAGGAGGGCAGTCTTCGCTTGACGGGGCACTCAATAAGAATGTCAAATGACGGAGAAGTGAAGAATGCGCACCAACGAAACCCTATAGGAAAACAACTCAAAGGTAGAATTAGGCTTAGATGCTACGGTAAAAGATGTACTACAGCTGGGAACCCAAGCAGGGAAACTAAAACATCATATAGGTCTGAGTGGAAAGAAGAGTTGAGGCAGGTCAAAGCCCTACAAGGGCTCAAGCGCCAAAGAGATGGATAGTCTGAGTGGAAGGATGTCGAGGCAGGCCAAAGCCCTACACGGGCTCAAGCGCCAAAGAGACGGATGGTCTGAGTGGAAGGATGTCGAGGCAGGCCAAAGCCCTACACGGGCTCAAGCGCCAAAGAGATGGATGGTATTTATGTATATTAGAAAATGACGTCAGGGGCCGTCGAGCCTAATAACTTATCAAAAAGTAACATCCTACCCTCAAGTCAAGAAAGTTCCCTAACTTTTGGTCAGCGAAGTCAAACATTGGTGATCTCCTCCTGCTGGGACAGCTCCTGCGTGTATCGTCACTCGATTCACTAGCCTTACAGTGGTCATCTTAGCCTCAGGAAATCCGGTTGGTCAGTAATGTTGTCTTAGCATCGGCTGTCGACTTTCCCAAGGGTCGGGATGATGTATTTACGCACTGTCCAACCCCGGGAAGCGTTCGAGGTCATCAAATAGGATTTTATACTGTGCTTTCTACCTCGCTTGGACGAAACGGTTGCATAGGAAAAAGTCTTCTGAATTGCCGTGTATTTATAATCATGAGCGTGAAGCTGCTTTTAAAACAAAGAGTCTTACAAAAGGCACCAAACTTTCATTATTTAGTATTTAAAAATTCCAATTAAAATTTTTCAGTTACTGAATGCATTTTTGGGGGGGAAACACATCCTGTCTCATTCTCCCTCAGGTAAATAACATATTAAAAATGTATATGACGTCTACTGTAAATATTTCCTTTCTTCTTTTGTGTATCACTAGGATATACATTATTTTAAAAAAACAACCAATATCTGTTTTAAATAGCCATACGAAATATATAGACCAGTGTTTCCCAACCTTTTTTTTGTGCCCTGCCCCACAAAACCCTTTTTAAAATTTGTATGCCCCCCCCCCTTCTTTTGTATCATATACATCATTTTTAATATTCAAAAATGCGGTTGTTCACTGAATAAACTTAAATGATCTTTACAACATTTTTAACGAAATCCTATTTTAAATTTAGACTTAAGGACTTTAAGGATTCTCCTTTAAAAATACGAGTTAAATTATAGCAGACGGTTGTTGTTTTTAAATCTAGACATATCATTTTTCGAATTACTTCTCGCTTCTACATCTACACCCATNCCCCCCCCAAACGAAACAATTAAATTGCCCCCCCCCCTTGTGGCGCGTAGGCTCCACGCTGGGAAACAGGTCTATAGGCATTGTATACAAAATAGTATTTTTTCCTCTATTTTTTTAGCATTTGCTGGTCCAACAATTTGGAACACACTTCCTGACGCTCTCTGAAACAGCCAGACACTGGGGTCTTTCAAAACCGAATTGAAAACACATCTGTTTCGCAATCACCTGCTTTGGCGATGTTGTCGACCATCTTTTACAGCTGGCTATTGTCTCCTCGGGATGAAAGAATTAGAATGTGTATTCTCGTATGTAGTTTTTGTAATTTTGCTTTTTGTATTTCAATGTGGTATAATATAGATTGCATTTCATTTCTCTTTTAAAATGGATGACTTTTTACCGGGCTTAGAGCTTTTGGGGATTAAGCGTGGTTTTCAAATAAACTTTATTATAATTATTATTAACTGTAAATTTTAAATTAAATCCGAAATGATAATTATTTTACTTACATGCTCATATATTCTTTGTTATTTAAAAAAAAAAATTAATGATTACCTGTTTTGAACTGAATTTTTTTAAAATTCGTTTATATATTCATTCATTAATGAATCTGTTAATAAAACAAACGAACATGTTACCAAATAAAATTATGAAAAAACATTATCATTTAGATGCAGCTAAAAAAAAAACCCAGGAATTGAATAACTTATGCATGGTCATGGGAACCTAAATTCAAACTAGCTTCTGTTGCTTGGCGGTTGAGTGTAGAATAATACAAAACTAGAGTGAAGCATCCAATCATTTTGAATTGATCAAAAATTATCTAGGGAGGGGCTTACTGAGACCGCTCTCCAAACCTAGGCCTTACTGCGACCGCTCTCCAAACCTTACCCCCCGGGTTTCGTTTTAGCGCCCTAAATCTCTTCTACCGCCCCCAATTAAAGTCACAGTACCGACACATTTGAATCTAAAAGAAAAAGATAAGCGTTGGACGTAAGTAAATACAGTGATTTCTTTTTTTTAGCGGACACAATTATGAATTTTCCTTTAGTTTGACTGACATAGACTATGAAGAGTCCAGAGACGAAACAACGCTAAACAAAAAGCATGCCCTAATGGGGGCTTTCTTCTGCTGGTTGACAAAAAGCATGCCCTAATGGGGGCTTTCTTCTGCTGGTTGACAAAAGCATGCCCTCATGAGGGCCTTCTTCTGGTATTTGACAAAAAAGCATGCCCTAATGGGGGCTCTCTTCTGGTGGTTGACAAAAGCATGCCCTCATGAGGGCCTTCTTCTGGTATTTGACAAAAAAGCCTACCCTAATGGGGGCTCTCTTCTGCTGGTTGACAAAAAGCATGCCCTAATGGGGGCTTTCTTCTGCTGGTTGACAAAAGCATGCCCTCATGAGGGCCTTCTTCTGGTATTTGACAAAAAAGCATGCCCTAATGGGGGCTCTCTTCTG
>CAXITT010000170.1:1128453-1144461 GCA_964033795.1 Lymnaea stagnalis
CCCCCCCCCCCCACACGACAGCATGAAATACTACCTCCACACCTTCCCCCCCCCCGCGGAAAAATTACCTGACAGAAACTAACCAAAACACGCATAAGGCATACGTTTTTCATAACCTTGCTTGAAAATGAGGCTATACAGAGAAAGCTGTTCTCAGGAAAAGCGGTGCCTAGGGCGTATCAGTGAGACGATTTTGCCGCCTCCGTCTATGTGAAGTGCATGGAATTTTATCGCTTAATTCAATTGACCAGAGTCAATATTTTGCAGCCCCCTGTTACAGGCACCAGGGGTCATTGACCCTCTTACCCCGCCTTCGCACCACCCTGAGTATATCAAGGGTTAGGGGCCTCAGTGCAATACTGTGCCCATGGTCTCCGCTGGCGTTTTTAATACATTGTAAAGCGCTTAGAGCTTTAAGGTAAGCGCTATATACAAATGCCTAAATAAATAAATAAATAAATAAATAAATGAATGAATGAATGAATGAATGAATAAATAAATAAATAAATAAATAAATAAATAAATAAATAAATAAATAAATAAATAAATAAATAAATAAATAAATAAATAAATAAATAAATAAATAAATAAATAAATAAATAAATAAATAAATAAATAAATAAATAAATAAATAAATAAATAAATAAATAAATAAATAAATAAATAAATAAATAAATAAATAAATAAAGACGGCGCTGGCTTTCAGGACACACATACATTTACACATCGTCATTTAAATGAATTTTTAAAAATTAATTGTGTAAAAGAAATAAACAAGTGGATAAAATTTAAATTAAAAACCTAGATAAACAATAATATAAAAAGTAACAATATATTTTTTTTTTAAATATTTTTTTTTAATTAACAAGATGCAGACCCATTCAAGGGAAGAAGTAGAATAATAATGAAATAAGATAAGATGCGATTCCTTTATTGGTCCAAACAAATGGAAATGTTTTATGATTGCATTGAACATTTTCAGTACATAAATAAAAAAAAAAAATTGAACACAAGATATTTATGTTAATAAACTATTTCACTAGTAAAAAAAAAAACCTCCAGCCATTCAGTGAGTTCTCTTAGCCATATCGGTGACTTAATAGCTCTCATTAAGATTTGTGACTTCAGGGGGGAACACGCTGGTAAATTCGTACAGATTGGGGAACAAAAGAAATTAATATATCTTTCAGTCCTCGCCTGACGGAAAGAATTCGTCCCGAACGGGCCGATCCTGAGTATCTGAGATGACGAGGGTGGGATGTATCATCCAAAATGGGTTTAGTTTTACAATAACATCTTTCTTCAAATAGTTCTTCAAGTGAAGGATGTTTAGTTTGTGTTATGTTCCTAGCTTCCTTGATCAGTCGGTTTATGCGGTGTTCAATAGCAGACGCAGAATTCCCGCAGAATTCCCGCCCCGTGGAACAGCAAGAGACGCCCATGCATCACCAGGTCACGACGAGTTAAATAAACGTTCATACTGACAAGGGATCTTATTTAATCTGACTATATAAGCGTAGTGCAGCGGTTCTCAACCTGTGGGTCGCGACCCCTTTGGGGGTCGCGCGACCCTTTCCCAGGGAAAAAATAAATGAAGGGAATGCTTTCAAGCTTAGTTATATTTTCATTTCTTTCGTTGGCTGAGGAAGGCTTTATGCCGAAACGTCCTTGTTTTTTGTCCTGTTTTCTTATTTCAAGCTTCCACATACCTCGTTTCGCTATTTCATTCCTTTCCCAGGGGTCGCCTAAGACCATCTAAAAACACATATCCTTACAATTATGAAGTAGCAACGAAAATAATTGTGTTGCTGGTCGCCGCGACACGAAAAACTGTATTGAAGGGTCGCGGCATTAGGAAGGGTGAGAACCACTGGCATAGTGCGTACAAAAAGAAATTGGACGCAAAATTTTATCGCGTGGATTAAAAAAAAAAAATTAAAAAAAAATGTCCGTCGATCAATTTTCCGTCGATGAAATTTCTGTCAAACAAACTTCCGGATACGATCGTAGACACTTCAGGGGCAATAGCAGAACAAAGACGCCATTTTCATGTATCGAAACACTACTGTAGTGCGACCGTCAGCTTTTGTCGTATTGCCCAAACTGATACGTTTCTCTTACGTTATATCCGTTTCTCTTGCGTTATATACGTTTCTCCTGTGTTATATACTTTTCATCTCATACATTTTACGAAATACAAATTGATATTCTTATATTTATATTTTTCACGTAACAGTTCTCTTTTAACTCATACAATTTGGTTTGGTATGGCCAGCTCTTATGTGGCTTTAGTGTGTGATTTGTTCCAGGTTGGGAACCACTAACTGTCTTAAGGGTGTGACACATAATATCTGCCGAGGTAAATTTTTCTAGAGGCTTTTAATCGATATCGTTGACCAAGTTCAAACTCAACGCCTACATTCTGTCTTTTTTTTTTTTTTTTTTTTTTTTTCTTTTGTTTAGCACTTTATTTTTTAAAAATTAAAAATAAAATTTTTTTTATTTTTATTTTTTTTTTTTTTTTTTTTTTTTGTTTTTATTTTTCTTTTTTTTTTTTTTTTTTTTTTTTTTTTTTTTTTTTTACATTGGTTTAGCACTGTATATTTTAGAAATTAAAAATAAAATGTCTTTTATTGTTCTAGGCTACAATTACTGAATTAGTTAGCCTTTTGGCGATCTCTGTTCTTTTAGTAATTCAGGTGCTAAATTTTGTCACACGGTAGTCTAACATGGCCAATAAAATGCTATCCTTGATCTGGTTATCAGAAAAAGAATCAAATGATGTGCGTGTTGTTAATACAGTCCTTGCTTCAGGCGCGAAATTTTGTCACACGGTAGTCTAACATGGCCAATAAAATGCTATCCTTGATCTGGTTATCAGAAAAAGAATCACATGATGTGTGTGTTGTTAATGCAGTCCTTGCTTCAATAACGGACCATGTTACCTGTGTGTCCGAAGAACTTTGGAAAACATAACAGGTTATGATGACCTAAGGCGAGGAAATAGCTTCATTGGTGTGACAGAAATAAAACGTTTTAAAAACATGTTTAAGTCGTGCTTGACAGCACAATCGTAATGCTCGGCTGCACAATCGTAAGGCGGGTTAAAGGAACAGGAGGCTTACTGCTCTTAATCGAGGCAAGTTTTAAACGACGTCCAGCACATCCACATTACCGATGCAGTGACCATGACGTCTACGGCTTTCAGTGGTTCTGAGTATGCACGAAGTCGAGGGCATCGATGAATAGCTTCTAGAAGAGTTCACCGTGGCAGATATTTTGTGTCACACCTTTAAGACAGTGGTTCCCAACCAAAAGGTCGCCGTGTTCATCTTCAGAAACACTCTGAAAACTATTAACTTTGTAAGCCTAAGGGGGCTCCTCCACAGACATCTGGACGTGAGACATAACGTTTGGGGACCATCATTTTAAAATGTCTGTGTATAAGTTAGCTCACTATCACTCCGGCTGTCTACGACCCTCGGGTCCAAGTCCGCACACCATACGAAGGAAGAGGGTTTGCATCAGAAATGAACGATGCATTGGTCAATTCACAAGAACAAACATGGAGCCAGTGTTTAAATTCGTCCGCAACAGGCGAGGGCAGTTGACAGTTTGAATGGGAATCCAGAGTCGAGACACAAACGGCGAAGGCAGGGGGGGGGGCTGTTGGAACGTGATTCTAGGGCCGTGACACAACAGGCGAAGGCCGTGGGCAGTTTGGATGTGAATCTAGATTCGATACACAACATGCGAAGGCAGTAGATGATTTGAATCTGAATCTAGTGTCGGGACACACCAGGCGAAGACAGTAGACAGTTTGGATGTGAATCTAAAGTCGAGACACACCAGGCGCCCGAAGAATCTATCAGGATGTTTCTTGTTGATAGAAGGCAAAGCGTTTCGATCCATGAAGACACGTTCCCATTGACTTTACAGACAGGTTGATATTATTTTTTAACCTTCTGCAAGAATTTGAGCAACTCGTTACTCGGGATTTTCGGAGTAAAAACTGTGAGGTTTGGGACTTGGCTTTTAAAAGTGGTGGACCACGGGATATATATTTATGGTTCAAGCTTAATAGAACCACTGAAACGTTGAAATAAATTAATCTAGTAGAATTACGAATAGCGTTACGGTGTCTTCAAATACTGGTGCCACTGACAGATTCTATATCAAATAATACGATCGTGTTAAAAAAAAAAAAAAGAAACGTTGACAGCGCTGGTAATCGTAGGATAATAACGGAAGGACCACGTTTAAGCTGCGTGAAGTGAGTAGTCGAACATGGTACGTGGAAAGTTGAAATAGAAAGACAGGACGTTTTGACCAAGAGCCTTCCTCAGCAGAGAGAACAAAAGAATCATAAAAAAAAGAGAAATAGAAAGAACCCGCCATTAATGTAATTGCCGGAAGTTGACGTTTCCAAAACAAAGGCTATTGGAAGTAGAATAATTTATTTAACACTACTTTGAATAAGAAGATTTTAACTGACCGAAATATTTTGGAAATGTGAAGATTATAAAAAATATTAAAAGAAATTACAGGGAAATCGAGGATTTCTAGTAGGGGAGTTTTTGGATTGATTCCATATAGTGATATTGTGCCAACAAAGCTGAATTAATCTGTCTTCCCTTTTAAATCTTGATCCTGTGTCAGTGGCACACCTTTTAAAACTTAACCATAGCAAGTTCAAAACTAAGTTTTTTTCAAAATTTAAGTATAAAAATGAACTTGAGAACATTCCTCAAGTTCGAATGCTTGGATTGTCAACATTTTCAATGGAACGACGCAGTGTTACCAGCTTTGACAAGGAAGCTCTCTAGGCTATTTTCCTGCTTACTTAGCTACCTCATTTCCCGTCTGATATATTCTAATATATTTTTGAATAAACATCCTCCTTAGGACAGCGGTTCTCAACGTGTGGTTCACGACCCCTTATGGGGTCAAATGACCCTTTCAAAGGGGTCGCGTAAGATCATCTGAAAACGCATATACTTCTAGTTATGAAGTATGAACGATAATCATATTGTTTTTGGGAGTCACCACAACTTGAGTAACGGTATTAAAGTGTCGGTGAATTAGGAAGGTTGAGAACCACTGCTTTGGGAGGATAACTCACATTCAGGTTTGGGTTTTTCGGAATGTGTTTTATATTTTTCATTTTTATTTTTAAAACCCATTATTTTAGCAATCAGCAAACCGAGATGAGTTATTCCTCATCATCATCATCATCATGTCCCTTAGTCCTTGGACCGTTGGGGCGCCACAGATGACATGAGAACCCTCCTCCTCCATTCGTCTCTGTCTTCTGCACTGTGCACAGCATCGCCCAGTTTTACTCCTGTCGACTCTTTGATGTTATCCTCCCATCTTTTTCTTTGTCTTCCTCTTCTTCTTCCTCCTCTTGAGGTGCCCTGCAATATTTCTTTGGCAAGCCCTTGTTTCCTTGTTATGTGGCCATACCATTTTAGTTTTTCGTTTTTTTGACAGTCACCAGTAGGTCATCATACTGCCCAATTTCCTGACGAACCATTTTTTCCACTGTATCATTGGAGATATGGTCCCTATAGCAGATGCCAAAAATGCTTCTGAAGCCTCACATCTCCACCGCCTTTATTTTTCTTTCAAGATCGGCTGTTAATGTCCAGGATTCGCAGGCATACAGGAAAATGGAGAGGACTAAAGAGCGCATCAGCCTGATTTTGGTGCTGAGGGCTATATTTTTGTTGTTCCATATTTTCTTGAGCCTCTTTAGTGCTGTTGTAGTCTGCGCAATCCTGGACATCAGTTCGCGTTTGGAGCCTTTTTTCTGAGACTATTGCTCCTAGGTATTTGAAGCTGCTTACTGTCTCTAGACTTTCCTCTCCGACCTTAATTTTAGTGGCGATGCCTGTGGTGTTATTTGTCATCGGTTTAGTCTTTTCTGCGGCACTGATTAGCATGCCGTAGGACGACGAGGTCTTGTCGAGACGCTTTACCAGGTTGGCTAGCTCTTCTTCGTTCCCAGCCAATCCGTCTATGTCGTCCTGCAAAGCGTAGGTTGGTGATTGTTCTGCCACCAATGCTGACTGTCCCTTCATGCGCTTCCAGAGCATCTGACATTATTTTCTCTAGGAAGACGTTGAACAGGTTGGGGGAGAGCAGGCAGTCTTGTCGCACTCCAACCGTGTAATTCAGCGCAATTCAGCTGTTAGTAGAGGAAAGCATTTTTAAATAGAGATTATGGAATCTAAGCTCGTTAATAAATAACTGGCCCATTATGAACCGTAAGACTCAGCACGACTCTTACGTGCCCCACATTACGACCAGTAAGACCAAGTATCACTGTGACGTGTTCCATTATGACCAGCCAGACACAGCATGACAATGACGTGTCTTAATATTATATTCCACCGGGGTATATAAGGTCAAAGGCCCCGGAGAATTTAAATATTCAAAGGCCACCCCCCGGCCGCTGGTCCTGTGGATACCTGGGCGCGCTTGTACCCTTAGATCAGTGGTTCTCAACCTTTCCGATGCCGCGACCCTTCAATACAGTTCCTCGTGTTGTGGCGACCCCCAACCACAAAAGTATTTTCGTTGATACTTTAAAACTGTGGAGTATATGTGTTTTCAGATGGTCTTAGGCGACCCCTGTGAAAGGGTCGTGCGACCACCAAATTATAAATATATATAAAAATATATAAATTGAAGACATATATGAATTGAAGACATATTGAAATTGAAGACATATATAAATTGAAGACATATTGAAATTGAAGACATATATAAATTGAAGACATTGAAATTGAAGACAATGAAATTGAAGACACAAATTGAAGACATATTGAAATTGAAGACATGTATAAATTGAAGACATTGAAATTGAAGACAATGAAATTGAAGACACAAATTGAAGACATATTGAAATTGCAGCCGGATATAAATTGAAGACAGATATAAATTGAAGACAGTCATAAATTGAAGACAGATATAAATTGAAGACAGTCATAAATTGAAGACATATATAAATTGAAGACAGTCATAAATTGAAGACAGATATAAATTGAGCGCAGATATAATTTAAAAGCAGATATAAATTGAAGACAGGTAGGTCACCAATCAAAGCTGTGCAGGTGTTTCACCAAGCGATAGTCACTACTGAAAGCGGTTCAGGTATTGAACTAAGTCGGTTGTCACCACTGAAAGCAGTGCAGGTATTGGACAAAGTCGGTTGTCACCACTGAAAGCAGTGCAGGTATTGGACAAAGTCGGTTGTCACCAATGAAGATAGTGTAGGTTTTTTTTACAAGTTGGTGGTCACCAATGAAAACTGTGCAGTTTGCCGACCATTCGGTGGACATCAATAAAATCAGTGCAGGTATTTGACCAGTCAGTGGTTATCAAAGAAATCAGTGCAGCTGGTTGACCAGTTGATGGTCACCAATGAAAGAAGATTTAGACATTTCATTTGCTCACATCCGACAAATAAGCATAGAATGCTTACTACCCTCTCCCCCCCCCCCCTTTTTTTTCCCTCCGTCTCCCCGACCTTTAGAAACAACTCGCGAGATACTAAAAGAAATTATAGTTGTTTTTTTTAAAATTTTTTGGACACACCTTGTTGTGTCACACCCCGTTGACAATGGGTGGGGTGGGGGGCTGGGGACGCGAAGCACAAACGTTAAACTGACACACTAGTTTGAGTAGTGTTAGATACTTTAGATATTTGAATGGCAGGACCCTATTTTAAGATCTTTTAGAAAGTTTAAAAAAAATAAATAATAATAATAATTTTTAACGGTATTCCGATCGAGTTATTCTCTTTTAACGGTGGACCAGTGGCGTTAAAACCAGTTTTAAGATTGCATCATAGGCGGAGCCCTGGAGATAAAAATATATAATGATAATCCTGCTTATTTAGGATGTATCGATCCTGCTTCTCTATGATGTATTTTTTTAAAGCGGACCCCCTGGGACTAAGATTATAAAATGGTAAGTCTGTTTCTTAAAAAATATTTTGAAGGGCTTGCTCATTGAGTAAAGATTTTTTTTTTTTTTTTTTAAATTGTGGACCAGTTAATGTTATGATCGTGTCGTTCTTTATGGTCTGTTTTTTGTTTTTTGGTTAATTATAAAATGGTAAGTCTGTTTCTTAAAAAATATTTTGAAGGGCTTGCTCATTGAGTAAAGATTTTTTTTTTTTTTTTTTAAATTGTGGACCAGTTAATGTTATGATCGTGTCTTTCATTATGGTCTGTTTTATGATTTATGGTTGCACTTTACAGGTGGGCCTTTTCAGAATCGTTTCGTTGATTGCGTCAGATCGTGAACGCACAAAGCGTTTCAAACATCTTTTTTTTAGTAAGGTGACACATGTCCTACAGGTGTCTCACACTGAAACGTACACAACCTTCCAACGAAAACCTGCACACCTTTCTAGCTGAAACACAGTGGCACAGACAGGGTCAAAAAGAAAAGAAGAAAAAAAAAAAAGAAACAATTTCAAAAAAATAAAAAATAAAAAAATAGACTGCGCATTTCTTGAATGTGTCATTGGACGACGGACACCCGTCTTTGATTTCTCACTGCCGAGAAACGAGAGCTGCGATTGGACAGGCTGCTACTACAAAACATGAGGGCTGGTAGCCCAAACGCGTCATATATTAATTTTTTTCTAGGAGCAATCGAGCACATCCTGTCACCGTGTGTTCGGTTTCATGTGGTGACTAGAATAACACAATATACGTAGCTCAATAGCTTATCTCTGTTTTTTGTCATGGAAATAATTTTGTTAGATAAAACGAACAGATAAAAAAAAAAAAGAAAAGATTTGCAGGTTAACATTTCTTTTCTTTCCTTAAAGAAGGAGAAGAAAAAAGAAAGAGCCGCTGATCACTTCGATTGATTTCAGTTCATTTGACACACGTCGGTGCCACTTGTTAGAGCTGAAGATAGTTTATTAATAAATAGACCTTATAGCGGCATAGCTTTTTTTGGTTTTTTTTTAAGTTAACAAAAAAGAAAAAGGACACAGAAAAATTCCGTGGCCGCGAGAAATTTGATATGAAACTAAACTTGATGTTTTTATCGTCTTTGGCGTTATAATAAGTTCTTCCATAATGGGGTAAGTGACGCTGGTGATTAAAAATAAAATATATATTATTTTAATGTTTTATTTGCGTAAATTGTTAATTTAGAAATTCTAGAATAAATGACCCGATGTCATCGGGATAATAACGGTAGGTACGTTGCGATAATTTCTGACTGCTATTGGAAAAAAAACCCATCCCAATTCATAACTTTAAAATTGTAATGATAATGACGTTTCTAACATCATTAACTTTTGAGAAGTATTCATCTGCTATATATGATACGCGAACCCTACGCCCTTTCACGCTCCTAAACTACTTTTCCCCCTCTAAACGTGACCTTAACTTTGCCAGTCTAAATTATCACGAATTATATTACTTTTGTCACAAAAGAAGTTAATTGAGAAACAATTACTACGCTAAAGAAATACTTTAGAATTACCACTTTTCGTACACTTGAATTACAACTTTATTTCTCTAAAAAAAAAACTAATCTTAAATTTACAACAAAATCTCTATATATGATATAAATATATTTCATTTTACAGGAATTCGATATATAGTAATATCTTCAAAACACATTTTTGCCTTTTTTACAAAATTAAATATTTTGAGAAAATCATAAAACAAGGAATTCTTTTACCTTAAGAAGAATCTCGCAATCGTCTTTCACGCATATAACAGATTTGTGTGTCTTTTTTATGTTTTAAAAAAAAAATTGTTAGTCTCATAAAAATTTACACGCACTTTAATTTTCGCAAAGTAAAAATAAAAATACGTTTTCATTTTTTTTAAAATAAAATAGTAACACATCTCCATTTGTCAACATACAATTTTCAAAGCGTTTAAAATGACTGGGTTTTGATAGTCGTGGGTATATTCATATATTATACATGTACCCACGTTTTGTTAACGCCATTGATTTTCTTAATTGTTGAGCATATGTTTATTTGTAAAAAAAAAAGAGGAGATTGTAACATCTCTTTTATCACAAAGGTAATACGATAGGATTTAAATATATTGTCATCCGCGTAAAATGTACACATCCTATTTACGACCTGCCATATGTATGTAACCCAAGGAGGTTAATTATTCGAAAGTTGAAATCAAATACATGTAAACGCGCTTTATGACATTTAATTTAATATGTTAAAAAACATATTAATTTATAATATAAATTATAAAGTTCAAATAATTTTAAAAAAGACAACAAAAAAAAAAAACCAAGAAAAATCCAAGTATTTCATTTCTAAATGTTGAAATCTTCATCGCAGTCCTCAACTCTCAAATATGGCTTAACTGATTTGTACTGTGAATTTAAAAAAAAATTGTTTTATTATCGGCTGAAAAAGCAACACAGATCTTGCGCTCTTTTGCATTTTTTGTAATTGAGCGTTCCTGATAAGCCTTTCTGTCAACGAGAAAAAGTCTAACGCCCGACCCCCCCCCCCCCCCCCCCCCCCCCCTTTTTTTCCAACCCCCCCCCCCCCCCCCCCACGGCTGAAAAAGCAACACAGATCTTGCGCTCTTTTGCATTTTTTGTAATTGAGCGTTCCTGATAAGCCTTTCTGTCAACGAGAAAAAGTCTAACGCCCGACCCCCCCCCTCCCCCCCCTCCCCCTTTTTTTTCCAAACCCCTTGCCCACCACGCACAAGCACAGACACAAATTTATTATAATAGATCTGAACAGTATGTTAGACAAATTTATTGCTGCAGATCTGAACATTTTTATAAACATTTTAATGATAGCAGCTCTGAACTTTTTAACACACACTTTTTTCAATGGTCTTATATCTGAACATTTTATCATACTCATTCATATCTATGGTTCTGGTCAATGAAAAGTAAATAAAAAAAAAAAAGAATCCACATTAAAAGATTGTTTGCAAGATGATTGGACAGGAGATGGGTTCCTCGCAAACCGCGCTGGGGCGGAACATATATTTTATTAGAGACCCGTGCTGTTCAGCTGTCATGTATTTCAACATCGCCTGCGGTAAATCACATCGTTTTTATCGCCACCTACGATTGGTTTCATTGAGTGGAACAGAGATAAACAGCTTGTCAAAAATGTCCATGTAAACTGAGATAACACGGAGAATGAGGGGGAACAATAAATCGAACCCGTGTGTCAGCGCACCCCCCAATGTCACAGTGACCACTAACCATGTCAGACATCCGAAGGGATAGCTGCGTCCACGGCAAACCCCTGAAAGTAACGCCCCCCACCCTCACTTAAAGAAATAAAAGATATACGATACACACACACGCAAATATATATATATATATATATATATTTACTTTATATCCGTACATTCATACACATAATATAATATGTATATATATTTATTTATATATAAGTATACATACATATATAACTAAATTTAATTTATTCAATTACAATTGGTCGCCCCCTTCTCCTCACCGCAACACACTTTATTTTCACAAGGCTTAGGTTTTGAGAACCGTTGACAGCTTTCTCTACCATAGGATTTAAACTTTTTCTGAGTTATCCTCATTCAAAACACATTATAATAAACCGAAGCAATTAATTATTAACGCAATATTGAATTAAACTATGAACGGTTTAAAAAAAAAAATATTAATTGAAACAGCTTGCACAAAGTATCAACTCTAAGGTTCTAAAGTTTAAAAAAAAAACATCTTCGAAAGTTGAAATCGAATATATCAACACACTCTATCCGGAAAAAATCGAACCCTTTTGATCATGGAAAAAAACAACAACATATGATAAATATTTATCATTTAAAAAAAAATATTCCAGAACTCTTTTCTAATTCTAGCCTAATGGTGAATTTTTGTCATACTATAGTTTGTGTTCGGGGGTGTTCATCATTCGTTTTAACACAGGCTTCAGATGTCCCCGGGCGCCAGCTAGTTGAGGGCGCCAAAATGTGGTTTGATATTATATTATTGTCAAAAATAATCGGTTTGAGAGTTGAAAAACAAAAGAAAAGGGTGCGATTTAAAATGGATCTTGTCCCCGGGCGCCAATCTTGTCCCCGGTGCCAAACACCCTCGCTACGCCTCTGACAGGCTTCAAGACGCGGTTCCACTCAAACAAAAAAAGTTTCCCCCTAAAGCTAAACATAATTTAGACATAAAAAAGTACTAGAAACCATGACCCGTTGTTAAACGGGTCATAACGCTGGGGCATATTTTTAAAACATTTTTTACTCAAAGTCTTGCTTGTGTCTGTTCGTGTGTTTTAGTAATTGTGACCTTTACACAACAATTTAACCAAGAAACCAGACATCTAAAACCCAATGTTTACGCCTGTACCTTAATCGAACGTAGACTTATTAAAACAAATCAATTACCCACTCCTTTACGCGCCCGTGAACTGCATTTTCCTGGAAATGGACACAAAACATATTTATTTTTTTTTAAAATACAGAATGAACTCCGATTCCCCTCTAATCAAGAATACTATTTTGATGTGTGTCCACACTTTTCAGTGTATATTCCTGAATGGGTATAACACATATTAATAGGCTTACCTACACGTCCCGGGCTGACCGAGATCGTACCGGTTCAGTAACTTTGTCACGGCTAAGTAACATTATCCCGGCGCTCCGGTAAATACGTGCAAATTTGAATCAAAATTTTAAATAAAACTTCTTTTTTTTTCCCCTATTTATATTTAATAGATATTAGACCAGCCTTTAGTTCGTAATACAATCCAGATTTAAAATAAGAGACCAAAGATTCAGTAGTGTTGGGTGGCCGAGCTGTCTAAACCAACTCAATCCAAATAGCTGTTGCGGTGGAGTTCCATCCACACCGAGGCAAAAATAGTGATAACTAGGCCTCGCACACAGAAACAAAATTAAGTCAACTTTCGTTGCTATCATAACCACCTTAAGTCAACTTTGGTAGCTATTATGACCATCTTCAGGCTGAATATGTCACACAGGTAACCCAGTTTTGCGACCCTTACCTTGTCACTGAAATATGCTGCCAGCGGTGACTTCTATTCTGAGAGAAATCTTTGCAATGGCTATGGTAATTCAAATACTCTCTGGTTAGCGATTTTCCTCTGGGTAACCATCTTATTTCTGTGTACAAGAGATACACCACAGGAAATAAAATGAAATAATTTAATGTTTCTTGGGAGGCCCGGTACCATTTGATCCACGGACCGATACTGGTCCGCGGCCCGGGGGTTGGGGACCACTGATATAGAGTATTGTACTATTTTTTACCAGGTCATGGTAGAGATTAGATCTACTAAAACAAGGCTGTGTCATGACTTAGGAGAGAGCCGAAGAAGTGCGGAAGAATGGGCACCAAGAGCACTAACTAGAACATTTTGAATAATGAAATTGAAATAGTGGCATTTAATGTTAATCTCGCAACAATTACATGAACTACGATTAAAACAGTCTTATAAAATAGCTTAGGACTTTAATTCTGTATTTATTTTAAGGCTTCAGTCGCGTATCATATGTTAAATTTAAAAATTGTAGAACTTCGACTCATACCGTACGCCTCTATTATTACTATTGTTCGAAATAATATTAGTTAAAACCATTAGGCTTGCCGTAAACCTGGCAAAAACGAAGGCTTGAAGCGAGGCTTAGTGAAAATTTAGTCAAAGACTTTTCATTAGTAGACAATAGACGGATCATTTTGATTTTTAGTCATCAGAACCCAGCTGAAATGTATACATTGTTCTATTTAAATACGCCATCTAACAATTACAAGTTAGAAAAACATACATTCACATGTTATTGATCTCTAATTAAACAACTATTGTCAATTTACTTACCTCTAAATGTGTCGAAAGTTTAACTGAACAGAAAACATCAAAACTTCCAAGGCTTTACGGTTAGAAATTTAAAAAAAAAAAAAAAAAAAAAAAAAAAAAAAAAAAAAAAATTACCGTAACACCCTAAACTTGGTAAGCGCATGCGTAATCAAAGGGATTCCACTTGTTCATTGAGATCAAATTAATTGATAAGGAACATCAGGGCTAAAAATAGACGACACATTGGCCGTTAAGTATGAAAATTGCATGCTCTAACACACATGTGTCACACTCAAGGCCCGCGAGCCACATCCGGCCCGCCTTACAATTATATCAGGCCCGCGAGGTTTTTACCGGCGTACAATTATATCCAAGCCAACCAACACTACGGTGTTTCCCAATGCACACTTTGCTGAGAAACTCAGCTTACTTCGCGCCGAGTTCGCACGGCGCTTTAGTGGCTTAGAAGCACAGGAATGTAACCCATTTGGTCATAGACGTTGAAACTCGAGCTGTAAATTTGAGGATGGAACTAATAGAGCTGCAGTGGGACACAATCGGCAACGTAGGGCACAGCTGGGCCTGGACAGTTCGCTCGTTTCATTCTCCCCAGCTTCATCTCATGCGGCTCAAACCTTGAGCATGTTGGGTAGCAGATAGATGTGTGAGCAGCTGTTCTCTGTGATGAAGATTAACACAACATCACACAGGAGTCGTCTCATTGATAAACACTTGCAGTCCATCATGAGAATCTCAATGACACAGACCGTTACTCCCAACATAACCTAAATTCCTTGTTTTTGTAGCCAAGAAAATGTGCCAAACATCCAGCTCTGACAAATTGGTGTAAGAAAGAAAAAAAATGGGTACGCGAATGCTTTTTAAGTATTACAACTTTTTTTCTGTTTTCAATTATGTGAAATTATATTATTTAACAAAAAAAAAAAAAAAAAGATTAATTTTCAGCTTATTGACAGTTTAAAATTGGTGTAAGAAAAAAAAAAAATGGGTACGCGAATGCTTTTTAAGTATTACAACTTTTTTTCTGTTTTCAATTATGTGAAATTATATTATTTAACAAAAAAAAAAAAAAAAGATTAATTTTCAGCTTATTGACAGTTTATCTTGTTCGGCCCGCAACAACCTTACGTGTGATTTCAGTTTTGGCCCGCCGAGTGATTGAATTTGACACCCCTGCTCTAACAGAAAAATACTCGGTTGGGTTCATCGAGATCGAGAACGCAAAGTCAATTCAACGTTATTTTGATTTGATTCCTTAAACTAACACAAACACATACAAAAAAACCAAAAAAAAAAACCAAAGAAAAACCTAAAAAAAAACAAAAAAAAAACTAGGTAACTTTTTACTAAATCACCTGTTTGAAATTTAATTTTTACAATAAAAAATTTAAAAAAACTAAACAAAAGAAATAACTCCTCACAAGGCACTTTTTTTTTTTTAGGCTCGTCCTGGTGCCGTAGTCTTAGGCATAAAAGCGTAGTTACGACGGGGTAAGCGTAGGAGTAAACACGTGTGGGAATGCCAGTGAACACAGTAACAGATAGACTTCAAGGCTGAAAACCCCTGGAATAAGGTGCGTGGTAATAGTATGGGAACGTAGTCCCGCCAAAATATCAATTTGAAACGCAGACGTGTAATTTTCTTTACAGGAAGTATTCAATGAGGGGGGGGGGGAGGCTGAGGTTAGGGGGAGGGGGGCGGGGGAGGGATTAAAATGACTTCTCGGGTGTTCTTATGGCAGCGACACAAAAGCCGCACTGTATCAGCCCCACGGGACGTGCATCCGAAGTCTTTGATTCTCAACACCGGAACGGTAGTGCATTGTGGCCCTAGAGTCAAAGCTCAACGCCATTCCTCTGTGTTGGTTCTGTCCTTGCCAACTATCTAGCCCAGGCTTTCACATTATTTTATGTCGACTCGCTTCTCCTGTCAACTGGGTAGTCAATATTAACCATTATTCTGTGTTGGCTTACGTCCCTTGCAAGCTGTCTTTAAAAAAGCAATGCCGAAAGAATCAAAGGAAAGTCAAGTGAGAAAATGAAATAAAATTTATTAAATGTTTTTAAATTAATCCTCAGCCAGTCTATGGTGACAGTGTGCGCGCCCAGTCACCTGCACCGTAAAGTCTATATTTTCAATT
>CAXITT010000170.1:1145147-1176319 GCA_964033795.1 Lymnaea stagnalis
TAAATTTCGCCCCCGTAAAAAAAAACAAAAACAAAAACAAAAAAACAAAAAAAAAAAAACAAAAAAAAAACCCATGAATTAATATACGTCACGTGACGAAGGATTATGCTGGCTTGGGAAAGTGTTTTATTCGATCCTGCTGGGTGTGCGACGACTGGGTGATATAAGAACAAAATGTGCGGAGTTTTGAATAGGATTTATGAAAGACTTCATAACAACTAAATTTATCGCTAAGATATATATCGTAGCACGCTGTGATCAATCGAGGATTTAAATTTAGTGTGTAAATTGAAATTTAAAGCCATTCGTGACCCCCCTGGATCCACCTGCGCATGTTACCCTTGATACACCAGTTGATGTTACCCTGGATACACGAGTAAATGTCTCCCTGGATAACCAGTGGATGTTACCCTGGATCCACCAGTGGATGTTACCCCGGATCCAACAGTGGATGTTACCCTGGATCAACCAAAGGATGTTACCCTGGATACACAAGTGGATGTTACCCCGGATCCACCAGTGAATGTTACCCTGGATACACAAGTGGATGTTACCCCGGATCCACCAGTGAATGTTACCCTGGATCAACCAGTGGATGTTACCCTGGATCAACCAGTGGATGTTACCCTGGATACACAAGTGGATGTTACCCCGGATCCACCAGTGAATGTTACCCTGGATCAACCAGTGGATGTTACCCCGGATCCACCAGTGAATGTTACCCTGGATCAACCAGTGGATGTTACCCTGGATCAACCAGTGGATGTTACCCTGGATCAACCAGTGGATGTTACCCTGGATCCTCCAGTGGATGTCACCCTGGATCCACCAGTGGAGGTTAACCCGATCCAACAGTTTATGTTACCCTGGATACACAAGTTGATGTTACCCTGAATACACAAGTAAATGTCACCCTGGATCATCCAGTGGATATTACCCTGGATCAACCAGTGGATGTTACCCTGGATACACAAGTGAATGATGCCCTGAATTAACCAGTGAATCTAACTCTGGATTTACCAGTGGATGCTACTTTGTATTTTCTAGGTGATGCTACCCTGCTCCACCTGTTGATGCTACACTGGATACACCAATGGATATAACTTTATTTTATCCATCAATGCATAGAACTCTAACAGTAATTTTATCGTAGTGTTGAAATCAACAATTGCATGGGTTCAAACTGTGATCAATCCGAAAATTCCACAGCACGAACGCTATGCAATCCACATGTGGATATACTTCTAAAATTCACCAGCGCAGAGCACCGACTTTATTCAGTGAGATTTGTATTGAAATACTGAAACACGGTAGCTTAGCCGGAAAGGGGGGGGGGACGCTAGTTTAGCTTAGGACTGACCCAGCTCTTTTCCGCCCTTTTCACATAAGACAATGCGGTTAGCCGAAAATGCAACCCTTTCAGTATAAAGCAGGTTGGTAACCACACATTGTTCACCACGGACCGGTTTGCGGACAAAATGGACGAGCGCGGACCGTGTTAACATGACGTGCACGTCAGAAAGGAAACTGTGGGGAAAAAAAACAACAAAAAACGAAGCANATGTTGTTGCAGTAAAATGATCCGAATCGATGTCTCGAAACTCACTATGTAAGGTTACATCACTGTTTGAACTAGTCAAAAGATTGTAACAAAATTATTGAATAAAAATACCTTAAAAAAAAAAAAAAAAAAAATGCTGTCCAAAAAAATTTACTAAATAGAATGAAATACATTTCTCACAACTGCAATGCATGTCTGTTGCATAATTAATTTTATTGAAATATACTTTTTCTTACATATTAAAAACAAAATATAAAAGGATCTGCAACCAAAGTGTTTGAAAGGGAAATAATTATTGATGCTTTTTTTTTTATATTTAGAGCGATATACGTCTTAGATTTTTTGGCCCATATTTTTACTTTGTAAAGAAATGTGTTCAAATAATATAAAAAATAAAATTAAAACAAAAACTTTCCCGAAACGGAAGTTGAATTGTTTTCTTACATTTTTATGTCGTTTTTAGGAAACAATGAGATAACGTTTATAAAATAAATATAATTTTAATTCAAAAGCTTTACCAAATACTGGTTGTTGTCATTGTCATTCATGAGATTTCTCTCTGTTTCGATCCATTCCGATAGGGATTCAATATACACATTACATGATAAGTGGACTAATGCCAAGCAAACATTCAAAATACGGTCACTGACAAGTGGGCATGTTGCATAAATTCATCCCTTCACCAGCGTAAGAAGAAAAATACATCTATTAATTGTTGGTGATTAGTTTTTATTTTTATTGATAAATTCATTTAACAGCAAAGTTATATATTTCAAATTAATATTTGAAATTGATTTTAAGACAACTCCAGCTGTCATTGCAATTAACTTTCTTGTTTCTTTTTCCCAGTTGAATTCTACAAAGAAGGGGCTCCATCTGTTCCTACGAATGTGGTAGTGTAACGGATTATGTTGTCACAAGAAAACAGAGAGGTATCATGAGTGAACTGTGAATTGTGTTGACCATGTTTTGCCACGAGGAGAGTGTAGTGTATTTTTGAGAAGCAAATGTGAGCTCCACGTTTTTGGAGAGTAAATTATGTTTTTTGTCAAAGCGGTCGTGTCCACGCTTTGCTGGGAATAAAAGGGGCAGTTGAGTTGATTGAAAGAAGAGAGTAGAGTTAGACCTGAGAGCAGTTGAGTTAGAGTTGAGATATAGTACAGTTGAGCTGAGTTTTAGCAGTGTGAGGACGTGTCTTTCTGAGTGATGGAATATTATATATATATATGTGAAATGATTACATTCATGCAAGGATTATTGTTAATATTATCAGTGTACAGTGTGATTCAATAAAGTACTGTAAGTTTAACCAGGATTCAGTATTCTTATTTGCGTGCCTGGATCATAAGTGGAAGAACGAAGAAGTCTTAGCCGGCATCCTGAATTATTAACATAAAACAAGTGACCATGCTACTGACATAACCCACTAAGTTACAATGATGTCAGAGTAAAGTGTTACAATTTTTGTTTTACACTCATCTGACTTCGCGTTTGGACCGCGTTAAATTTCACCACTAGCTTTAATTTTACCAGTGACTGACTGGAATAAAGTGATCTGTACCTCCACTCAACATAAATTAATATCTATCGCAGATAAACGTCTGCATGACGATGTCACCACAGATGGTAATATAAACGTAGATCTACATTTAGAAGTTAACTTTTTGGACGCCCGCTTAAATCGATTCCCCTGGGCGCTCTGATTCGAGGAGTCATTGTATTCATGATATATACTGTATGTTTTTATCGATTCCCCTGGGCGCTCTGATTCGAGGAGTCATTGTATTCATGATATATACTGTATGTTTTTATCGATTCCCCTGGGCGCTCTGATTCGAGGAGTCATTGTATTCATGATATATACTGTATGTTTTTATCGATTCCCCTGGGCGCTCTGATTCGAGTAGTCATTGTATTCATGATATATACTGTATGTTTTTATCGATTCCCCTGGGCGCTCTGATTCGAGGAGTCATTGTATTCATGATATATACTGTATGTTTTTTTTATTTACTATTAAGATGCTGTATTTTACGATTTTGAGATGATATTGTACGATATCATGAGTTCGAGGGCAAACAGATCTGCAAATGAAAAAGAAAATGTAGAAACAAAAAGAAAAAAAAATTGAAAATGGTAGATTAAGACGCACAGCAGCTAGAAGGTCTCCGAACAGGTCTGCGCCTAGTATTCTTAACATGATATTTCAATTTAAATTTTACCGCAACGTCTCAGGACTTCCGTACGTTTTGTCAAGCTAAATTTGGATGAACTGACGTAGTTTGGTGATCGCTGAATATAAATCCCTGAGTATAAAGTATAATATTTTCTCCGGAGGCAGTCCCCTTTCCTACGCCACTGAAAACACAGGGGAAAGAAGTGAAACTCGCGGCACAGTTCATACAAATGAATTTCTTATTGTCTTTTTTTTTGTTGTTGTTCAGGTCCAAATTGCCAAAGAGATCCAAAACAACCAATCTGAAATCAACCTTACTGAAACTCGTCGTAGCGTTCGCTTTTATATCAGCACTCTCCATCTACATGATCGCGCCGTAAGTATTGTTGTTCTACCCTATAGACTTCGTTACATCTACACGATCGCGCCGTAAGTAGATCGCACCGTAAGTATTGTTGTTCTACCCTATAGACTTCGTTACATCTACATGATCGCGCCGTAAGTATTGTTGTTCTACCCTAGACTTCGTTACATCTACATGATCGCGCCGTAAGTATTGTTGTTCTACCCTATAGACTTCGTTACATCTACACGATCGCGCCGTAAGTATTGTTGTTCTACCCTATAGACTTCGTTACATCTACATGATCGCACAGTAAGTATTGTTGTTCTACCCTATAGACTTCGTTACATCTACACGATCGCGCCGTAAGTATTGTTTTTCTACCCTATAGACTTCGTTACATCTACACGATCGCGCCGTAAGTATTGTTGTTCTACCCTATAGACTTCGTTACATCTACACGATCGCGCCGTAAGTATTGTTGTTCTACCCTATAGACTTCGTTACATCTACACGATCGCGCCGTAAGTATTGTTGTTCTACCCTATAGACTTCGTTACATCTACACGATCGCGCCGTAAGTATTGTTGTTCTACCCTATAGACTTCGTTACATCTACACGATCGCGCCGTAAGTATTGTTGTTCTACCCTATAGACTTCGTTACATCTACATGATCGCGCCGTAAGTATTGTTGTTCTACCCTATAGACTTATATGGTGGCAGTGATCGAGGCGTTTTATCTGTAACTGGTCTTCGTGAGTGAAATGATCCATCTGGTGGCCCTGTGTGGGACAATCAATCGTGTGACCATGTGTGAAACGATCCCTCTAGTGACGATGTGTGTAAGGATCCCTCTATTGGCCATGAGTGAAACGATCCCTCCAGTGGCCATTAGTGAAACGATCCCTCCAGTGGCCCTAAGTGAAACGATCCCTCTAGTGACGATGAAGCTAAGTCCGGGAAGAAAAACTTTGATATATATTCGAACACTAACGTTTTAGTCATTTGTTATTCCTAGTTTTTTGTCTTGTCTTTTGAAGAAGGCGTTTGGCGTTTTTTTTTTTTGTTGTATTTTCATTTCTATTGTTGGCTGATGAAGGCTTTATGCCGAAACGTCCTTGTTTTTTGTCCTGTTACCTTTTTTCAAGCTTCCACATACCTCGTTTCACTATTTCATTCTTTTACATAGCTTGAAAGCAGTCCCTTCATTTATTTATGGCTGAAACGTCCTTGTAATTGGTTGGTCTCATTTTCTTTTATTAAAGTTTATAAATGTCTTGTTCCACTCTATATTTATTTTGTTCATTTACATCTTCTAAAGCATTATCCCCCGGCCAAAATTCGTTAAAAAAAAAGAAGTCATTGAATGTATGGAAAATATGTACTGATAAACACTTTTGAAAAAAAGTTTAAAAGAATATTAAGAGTTCAACTTAAGATAAATTAACTTTTGGAGAGTTATTATTTGACAAATTAGAATGAGGTTGTTACATTCATTCATTTGCTGAACGAATCAAATGCTTAAAATCACAAGATTAAATTAATATTTTTTTATTTTTTTAAACAGCTATATAATTTGTAAAATTTAAAATTATTTTAGCCTTTCCACAGTCTGTAACACACAAGTACATCAAGTCATACGGACCAGTCGAACTGGTCAAAACTCGTCCGTTCACTGCGCTATTGGCTATCGCAAAGAGGGTGAGGGGGTGACAGTGATAATAATGATACGCACCTAGTGCGTCATTAAGTCCTAGCTACACCGCTGAGGCCACAATTTGTCTCAAGTCAAACATCTTTTCTCTTGTTTATCATTACAGTTCTTTCAACGTTCTGGTCTTCTCAATTGGATTCGGTGATCAGCAGCCTGAGAATGTGACATCGTCATGGCCTAGTTCCGCATCGGTCTTCTCGCTGACAGATTCTCCAAACATCTCAACAACCCGTGCGTTAAAGGTGACGATCATGAGTTCAACGTCCCCCAAGAGTATTTCAGAACAACTCATCAACAACACGACCCAATTGTATCCTAATTTCACCGCAAGCTTACCGACGACAACAGCAGCAGCACAGGTCAAGACTGGACCCTTATACATGACGGCAGCGTTTATGGGTCGCCTCGGCAACCAGTTATTTATCTACGCGTCCCTGCTCGGCATAGCCAGGGCGCAGAACAGAACCGCTTTCATACGGAGAGGGACTGACTTGGAAAAGGCCTTTCAAATAACTCACGTCAACCACAATATCAGCACAGCAGGGTTAGTACCTTTCATTTGCTCAATCTTTGAAATAACTCACGTCAACCCCAATATCAGCACAGCAGGGTTAGTACTTTTCAATTGCTCAATCTTTGAAATAACTCACATCAACCCCAATATCATCACAGCAGGGTTAGTACTTTTCAATTGCTCAATCTATTCAAATCTCCATTTGGCGAACTGCGGGAAATAGAGCCCGAGATAATTATGTAGCGTTAGAACGAGATATAATTTGAGAGAGGCGTATTAAGGATATCTTGTATTTTATTAAAAAGGTATGGGAATTTTCAGAATTATATCATTGTGGATATATTATAATATACTAAAAAAAGCCCACCCAGCAACGACGGTGCCAGTGCTTGAACTTCCGATCTACTAAAGTTATTTGTCCAAACATGAAATCGATGAACGCCGCTTCCAAAGAATCCCATATAGTACTCATTCGTGGGAGTTTTATTTTCCGCGTCCACTGACCACAGTGTTAAGCCATGCATACGTACATGTAAAGAACTATTGACTTAAGGTGATTTATTTTAAACTATTTAGATTTTTTAAAGACAATTTAAGCTAGGGAGACCTGTCATCGCAATTTCTTTTTTACTGCAGGCTTTATTTTGGAAAATAATATCTTCTTAATTTCACTCCAATTTTTTATTTTATTTCTAAGGTTCCTCACTGTCCGCCAGTCAAAGTATGCATCTTTTGAACCAAAACTGATGAACCTTCCAAGAGACAACGTTACTCTAATCGGGTATCTGCAAGTCTGGAAATACTTTAAGAACATAGAGCACGAAATAAGAAGAGAGTTCACCTTCAGCGCGTCCTTAAAGAAACAGATTGATGACATTTTGGACCAGGTCAGGGCAGAGTTCAAACCTGACGTCATAGTAGGCGTCCACGTGAGGCGAGGTGATTTCCTGTCCACCAGAAACCAACACCTGGGGTACGGTGTCGCCAAGGCGTCCTATTTCACCAAGGCGATGGACAGAATGAGGTCCATGCTAAACGGCACGAACGTCGCGTTCGTTGTGGTCAGCGACGATCTACAATGGTGCCAGGAGAATTTAAACTTCACCGACGTTCGAATACTGGAACCAGCCTCACCGCTGTTGCACTTTGGTGTCCTGGCCAACTGTTATCACGTGATATTAGCGGGCGGAAGCTACGGCTGGTGGTCGGCCTGGTTGGCCAACGGCATCACCATTTATTACGATAAATTTCTCGTCAGAGGAACATGGGTCATGGGCGGAGTTAACTTACAAGACTATTATCCCCCAGGGTGGATTGCACTTGGCGATTGAGGAACCGAGGAAAAAATAAGGCTCCCGAAAAAAGCAATATGTCTTCAGAAGATGTGCTTTGTAAACTGGCTCCTAAATATTTATCCTCAACACAGAATACCCGAGGAATAAAAACAGGATACTCTCTGAGGGAGACCCAACACCTGCAATCGATAGGCATTCTCTACAGCCCACCCCTTCAATATCTTGCGTAAGCCGATGACATAAGGCTGCTAAGGGAAAAGTAGTAGGAACATACCAAAAGCTTTTATGGAAAAATAAGACTCTTCTTTTTACTACAAGCAGGGCCGGAAGATAACAACTCAAAAAAACTTTTTTTAAAAAGACCAGAGGAAACCATTAATATTAGAAACAACACTTTTAGAAAAGAAAATTACCTCAAACACCCAGGATGCTAAATAAATTAAAGACTTTTTTTTTTATTTACAGACCAGCAAGAAAGGACATGGCCCAGGTTTAGGGAATGCTTCAGTTGTAACAGAATACTAAAAAATACAAACATTGGAAGTAAAACAAGTAAGACTATATTATAAAAACTGTAATCAGACCAGTTGTAATATACGCAAGAGAAATGTGGACCCCAAAAAAAGACGTCAGAAAACCTTTTAAACACATGTGAGAGCAAAATTATCCCGAAAGCATACGTACCGACGCAGAATAAAAAGGGATGGAGAATACGAACCAACCAGGAATTGTATAGACTATATCAGGAACCCACGCAAGCAGCAGAAATACAAAAGCGAAGGCTACGGTTGGCGTGACGCTTAGAAAACATGCCAAATGACAAGGGATTGAGGAGGGTACACCGCCAAAACCCCAGAGGAAAACAGCTCAAGGTCAGACTTAGGCTTAGATGGATGGATGATGTGGAAAAAGAGCTACAGCAGCTAGGAATACAAGCATTGAAAAGAAAAAGCCTCAGTTAGTTCAGAGTGGAAGAAGGTAGTGAGACAGGCAAAAGCAATACATGGAGTATAGCGTCAAATGGATTGGTTTTGTTTATGTGCATAAGGAAATGAAGTCTGTGAGCCGTCGAGCCAAATGCCCTCCCCCAAAGCATTCTCTTCAAGCCAGAATATCCCTTAACTATCGGGCCGTGAATAGGCACTTTTGAGAGCGCCTCCTGCCTGGGACAGTCCCAGCTCGTAGCTTCCCTCTATTCACTAGCTTTACGGTGGCCCTCTCAGCCAAGAGAGATCCGGTTTGTCGGTGATGTTGATCTCACAACATCAGCTGTCAACTTTTCCCAACGGTCGGCATGGTGTATGTACGCACTAATACCCCCCCCCCACCTTTTTTTTGCGCATACCGGGGAAGCGATTGACACCCTTTAATGGGGTTTTATACAGTGCGTTTCTACCTCTCTGGGACGAAACGCTTGTACATGAACAGACTCCTCAGTGGCTGCGTGTACAGAATCATTAGCATATGGCTGCCACTACTCACCTCATGTTCAGATCCGTCATCGGCAACATTGTAATCATGATCAGTTATTTCAGCTGCAGATAAGGCTAAAGCAGGTAGTACCATTGTGGTTGCTATAATTTTCGGCAGGTACCATGCCTTTTGTCGGCCTACGGCAGGTTCATCCAATGGTGATTATGTTCACCGGGTGGCGCTGGACGGTCTGTGGCAACGCTCTTAAATCATGCCACTACAGACATGTCGAATAGACCCGGAAAAAAAAGTGGGGGAAGGGTGGGCTCAGGCTTAAAAAATTGTTAGAAACATTTTGGAGTAGCCCCAAGTAGAGAGGAACTTTGGAAAGAAAAATAAATCTAGCAACAGCCTGATAACGTATCTTGTTCTTGTAATCTTAGTATTTCCAAATTAAAACAGTTAGATACTTTCCCACCAAGATACAAAATTTTACAAATGTTTTAAAAACAAAAGGAAATGATTGTTGATTTCAGGAGGGGGAAAAGTCCCTGCTACCCACAGTCAATGGTATGGGTGAAGGAGCAATACAGAAAGTAAAGACACTTTTAAAGAAAGCTCAAGTTTCGTGCAAAGATCCATACATTGCCCTGTTGCAGTTTAGAAATGTTCCATGTCCTGATGGACCTTCAGCTGCACGGCTCTTCATGGGTAGACGCCTGAGAATAACTCTTCCAGCTACTGATGCCTACCTAAAGCCAAAAGGCCAAGACCCAAAAGAAATGGCCAACATCTGGACCAGAGGAGAAAAAAATGATCACGGAAGATATTACAACCAGACTGCGAAAGTAACGGGCAAACACATATTCAGCCTGGGAGCAGTAACCATATGCAGAACAGGCGTTAAAGCTCATGGTTACCTCAGAAGCCTCCACACCAAGGTCATACATTGTTAAAACACCAGATGGGATGACATATCGGCGTAATCAGAAAATGTAAAAAGAGACATTTGACGGGCAAAGCAGTCCTCGAGACTATTTCGAACTTGACAGTCCCGATACAGCACAAGAAACACAACTCACCAACCCAGGGGTTGTACAAGGGACTGTAGTGAAAGTGTCGCTACCAAGTGCCATCAATCCTATTCCAGCACAAGTGGTGACAAACTATGGCAGGCAAGTGAAACCACCACTACGCTTCCTTGATCGAAAGACATGTAAACCATACATCATCATACACTGCAAATTAATATTTGAACTATTTGTGCATACAAAGTTATTGGATAATATTTCAGTATAACTATTGACAACATAGTGCATACGTAACTATGTCTTGATTAACAATTGATTGGATTATTAAGAAGGAATGTGATGGTACGGATGGCTGGTGTTTATGCTTGTGTGTATTGAGTGAACTTTGTGACCTGATTCACCCGTGTTGTTGTCATGTGCTATGTTTGGACGTGGTGAGTTGTTGTCATGAATGTTTAATTTAAAATATGTAAATATTGGTTGGAGAAATGGAATAAATGACCATGCGATGTTAGGTATGTTCTGTCTATTGAAACTTTTATCTTAAAAAATTGACTGGTTATTACATTATTTTAACAAATGTAAGGAGTGTACATTAAAATAGTTATATAATGTGTAGGCTTTTAACAATATAAGATTTATTTAATGTGTGCCTGGTTGCGCACTGCTGATGGCTGGTCAGAATGGTAGCACACTTTGTTTAGTGCAAGAGAAGTCAAAAGTTTGCCTCTCTGTGCCTAGTCATTTGTCGCAAATGACTAGGGTTGTATGGTTGCGATCATGTTGCAGGTATGGAACAAGGACAAGGTTCACGTGTCATGTGCAGTCAAGCTCAATGATAGTAATAGAATAGTAGTACGATAGTTTGAGAATTATGGGAAAGTAAAGTGAGTAGCAATGATAACACCGCTTCTTGAACGGATTTAAAAAACCTGTAACAACTGGTTTGCATCACAAGTCATGTTGAAATAGCCTGTTCAACAGCACCGACAATGCATAAGAAATTACCACCTGCTACTCAACAAAATGAATTTGAATAATGCAAGTAGGAGACTGAGAGAGCTTATGGCAATTATTGCTCACACTGACAATGCTTCTATTTTAAGTATGGATAGATGAGAATGATGTTGACTTGACTAGTATATCAGTTCCTCAAGATGATAAAAATAAATCAGATTCTATGCCCATCGTTACGATAGAGTAACAACAGGCTACCCCCTGAGAAGATGCTAACAACTAGAAACTATGCCACAATTGTCTACTACACTGACAATAATATATTATATATAAGAATGAGCTAGGTTCACATAACGCCAAAAGGGAGAAACTTATTAAGTACATTCGGATTCCTAAAAACAATCAGTTATTTTCTATTATTTTACGAAAATCGAATAAATTTAAATGCGCAAGAATTACACCGTAATCACATTTATCGGGAAAACCCAAGCATCAGTCGTTTTTAGTGCGTCTTTTAGTGAGTTGTTAATATTGCGAATTAAAATTAAAATTAATTTGTTCTAAATAATCATGCAAATGACGTCATAGCGCGAAAAGCCTATTTCGCCAAATTTAATAACCGCGCGTGACAAAACTGATTAACTATGTTCCCTTCTTAAAAGAAAATAATAAATACAATTGATTGCTTTTTAAATTGTTAATAAAACACACACACATTTTTGCTTTGTATATTTTTACATTTAGAAAGTTTTGCTTGTTTTGATTTATAAACATGTACCTCTGAAGACCTTGCAGTCTTCATCACAGTACTTACTGAGTGTTCCTAGAGTGGATGAACGCAGAAAAAAGTCTTACGGAGTGCGCTCTTTTGAAGTGATAGCGCCAAAATTATCGATGAGTTTGCCTCAAACTTTGAGAAGAATTGTAAATGATAAAATCATTTAAGAAACAATTACACATTTTTTTTTTTTGTTTAAAAAGATTTCGGAGGACCAGAGCGCAGTGAGCATGGATACCAGCGCGATTTAAATATCAAATCGGCGCCTACATTCTGTCTTTTTTTTTTACATTGGTTTTGCAATGCATATTATGGAAAATAAAAATAACACGAGTTTTTTTTATTGTTCTAGGCTACACTCATTAAATGTATTAGCTTCTTTTTTGGGTGACCTCTGTTCTCTTAGCCATTCAGGCGCTAAATTGTTTCACTCGGCAGTCTTTCATGGCCAATGCAAGTCTATTTTGATCTAGTCAATAGAAAAAGAATAAAACGAGGCGTGTGTTTGTGATTTAGTCCTTGCTTGACTGACGGACCGTGTCGCCTGGATGTCAGTAAGAACGCTTGCCCTACAGAACAGGTTATGATGACCTCAAGTGCGGGAGGCCGCTGGCTGTGGGGGGACAGAAAGGAAACGGTTCATAAACCACAGGTGACTTGGAGCGTTGGGCGTCACCCATGCGGCGCCAGTACAAAACAACAACAAACACCCACACGTGTTTGTCTGTCGTGCCTGGCTAAACAATCATAATGCAATTTCCACAAACGTGGTAGTCTCCTACCGTCATATGAGCTCATTTTTTTGAACTAGGTCTTGGACAGCGACAATGCAGGTGCAGGGACCATGACGGTCTAACTTGCCTTTGATGGAAGCCGTGTTTCGAATGAGGTCGAGAATCTCGATTTGAAAGCCTTTAGGAGAGTTCAACTTGGTAGATATGGTGTGTCGCACTGTTTGAGGCAGTGCTTCCCCAAACCAAAGGTCCCACGTTCCTCTTCAAGAGCTCCAGAAGACTTATAAACTTTTTAAGTCTAGACGGAAAACTTGCTCTGAGAGTCAAACATTCTGGGAACCATCGCTTTCTACGTCCGTCCGTGCACAACTTAGCTCAGTATATTTCTCGCTATCTAAGACCTTGGGGTAACTACAACGTCACCGTTTATAAAAATATCTAAAAAGCTGGTCATAAAATTATTCTTAACAGTATTTTGTGATTGGTTCTAAAATCGAGCCTTAAAACTGTGGTCCAAAAAAAAAAAAAAAAAAAAAAAAAAAAAAAAAAAAAAAAAAAAAAAAAAAAAAAAAAAAAAAAAAAAAAAAAAAAAAAAAAAAAAAAAAAAAAAAAAAAAAAAAAAAAAAACCAAAAAAAAAAAACAACAAAAAAAAAAAAAAAAAAAAAAAAAAAACAAAAAAAAAAAAACAAATTTTTTTTGGATTGGTTTTAAAATAGAGCCTTAAAACTGTGGGCCAAAAAAAAAAAAAAAAAAAAAAAAAATTGAAACAGATCACATACGAATTTAAAAAAAAAAGAAAAAAAGGAAGAAGCCAACGAAGCCATACAATAAATGGCACATAATATAAACCATATAATAGCGGACCACAATAGATAATCGCCATAAAAAAAATTACCACATAGAACATGCAACATACCACATATTACTCACCACTTATGACATACGAGATGGAGCATACCACATAGAACAAACCACGAGGAACAAATCACATAATAAAACCACATAAGGGCTGATCGGAACAAAAAAAAATTGTATGTGGTAAAAGAGAGCTGTTATAGGACACATATAAATATACGAATATTCCTTTGAATTTTGAAAAAAAAAATGTATTAGCTGAAACGTACACAACTCAAGAGAAACGTATGTACAACTCAAGAGAAACGTATGTACCACAATAGAAGCGTGTATGACGCCTAGAAACATGTCAGTACAATTTAATAGATTGTTTGAATACATCTTCTCTTTATTCGGGTTTGCGTCTTTTCCCGAATTTGTTTTGGTCACAACCCATTAGATGAGCAGTTACACCGAGCCGCGCTGAGTAATTCGTCTTAGCGTTGGATCACACCATCAAATTTTCCTCCAAACATTTGATGCAATCTGTGCATGAAGCCTTTTCACAACTTTCAAATCATGATTTGATCACATGGTGATGGTATGCAAATTATATTAGTATTGTTGCGCAAACTCCATATCACGTGAACCAACACTAAATATAAGTTCGTCAAGCGATGGTGTGTTTACATTGACCACGGTGTGAATTTTTTTGTATTACTGTTTATCAAGGCAACTTCCACATGAAAACCACGTGACCACGCAACCACCATAATATGATGGCTAACTATTGTAAAAGCGATTATTATAAGTGAAACATCAGAATTGGAAATTTTGAGTACTGCCTTAATTACAGTTGTCACGGCAGCAGTTTATGCAATAGAAGATGACAAAATTAAACGTAAAAATCGTAAGAACAGATTATGGTGTAGACCACTGGTCCCCAACCCCTTTTTTTTTTTTTTGCCGGGGATCGGTCAACGTTTGATAGTTTTACCGCGGCCCGAGGGGAAGGGGGGGGCTATCTTGATTGTTTATAGTTTATATTCTTTTGATTTAATAATTTTAATTTAATTGTATGCCTTCAAAATAAAATACAGCTACCAAAAAATGAAAATAAAGTAAGGGATTTAACATTTTAACTTTCTGGAACGCTAAATCAATGAAAACCATGAGATTGTTTCTCTGCAGCGAGACGGTGGTCATCTGGGGTTAATAGGAGACTCATTGCAGAAAACACCGCTTCACACAACCAGGATGTCCGAAATGGCAATAGCGATCTAAGTGCTGTGCTGGCAATGTCAGGGTGTTCTGACATGACTGTAATCCAGAACACCGGCAGAGTTGTTGTCTCGAACGTAGTTTTAAGACCGCCGTCATTTGCAATCTCCACTAGTCGAGCCTCTTCTTGTAAAGACATGCTGTATTCGCCTGACTGGTTGACAAATGGGTTGCTGCTTCATTCATTACCAGTTTTCGGGTCTTAAATGGTTGGGAAGTAGCGCTCGAACGCTTTTAAAAGCAAAGACAAGGGATCGTGCAACAGCTGAGAGAATGAATGCTCAGTCATGCCTAAAGTCGGCGCTGTTTGAAACGTGTCCACAATGCCTCTGTTCACATGTCGTCCCCACAACTCCTGTTGTCATTTGACCCTAAAGGGACAGATTCAGTTCACTGAGCAGGCTGATTATGTCACATAGGTAAGCCAGTTTTGCGACTCATACCTTGTCACTGAAATGTGTTGCCAGCGGTGACTTCTATTCTGAGAGACATCTTTGCAATGGCTCTGGTTATTCAAATACTCTGCTTAGCGATTTCCATCTGGGTAACCATCTTATTTCTGTGTACAAGAAATACACCACAGTAAATAAAATAATTATTTTAATGTTTCTTGGGCGCCACGGTACCAATTGATCCACGGACCAGTACTGGTCCGCGGCCCGCGGGTTGGGGACCACTGGTATAGACAACATCTTCTAGAAAGAAACAAGTTATGTGGCTGCCACACAGTGGCAAGAAAATTAAGATTTTATGATTCTGAGAATTACAAAAGGTTTTTGAAGATGAATGAAAATACATTTATAGATCTACTGACCCGTGCACGTCCTTTCATACAAGAATTTGAAACTAACATGAGACAACCTATTTCTCCTGAACTTAGACATCTTACATTAGGTAAGAATTACTGAAGTGATTAGCTACTACTAATGAAATGAATTTAATGCAATTTTAATTATTATTATTTTAATTTTAATATAACCCATGTTAATTGATATGAAGGATTTTACATCTTATAACTATGTTAATTTATTTCAACTGTTACTATTAAGAACATTTTAATTGTAGCTGATCCATTGTGAATGAACTTTGAAGTCTCAAAGTTTAGCCGAGCCTATGACTGTGACATGAGTTCTATTATAAATTATAAAGTGTAACTATTTGTAATAAGAGTAAGACTAGTAGTACTACTACTACTAGTAGTAGTAATGTAAAGCAATACCTATATTAAGTAAATTATATATATATATATATATATATATATATATATATAAATATATATATATATAACAACTAGTAGTAGTAATGTAAAGCAATACCTATATTAAGTAAATTATATATATATAATTATATATAATATAAAATTATGACATTTAATTTTAGGTAATAAAAAGGATAAAACCTTGTTATGTTATTGCCAATTTAAATATAAAAATAAATACTTAAGACAATTTAAGAAGAAAATTATGATAATTTATAATATGAGTAGTCCTATTCTTAAATTAATAAAATTTCTAATGAATGGTTTTACAATTCCAGGATTTGGGATTGTACCATACAATTGGTAAAATTACGCTTACCAACAATATCCCGGAAACATGCAAAGCCATATCATCTGCACTTGAAAGTCTTATGGAGGTGAATGATGTGTTTTAATAACAGTATTCACACATTCAATCAAACATGACAACATAGAAAAATAAATTTAGCAACAACATTTTTTTATTAATAAATCAAATGTTTTGATTGAAAACTATTAATAAATAATATTTGATTGAATAATATTTTTAACAAATATAAATGTAATAACAGTTTAAGGCAACATGGTGTAATCAGTTAAATGGAAAAACGTTGCTAAAAAATTTCAAAACAGATGGAATTTTCCACACTGTATAGGAGCCTCAGGTGGAAAACACATTGCCATTAGAAAACCTCATCATACAGGACCACAATATTATACTTATAAATGTTTTTTAGCATTAGTCTATTGGCTTTAGTTGATGCAGAGTGTAAGTTTCTTTTTGAGGATGTAGAATGTAATGGTAGCGTGCCTGATGGCTTATTATATGAAAGTTCAGAGTTAGCTGAAGCCCTGAGTAGCAATTAACTGAACATACCACCAGACAAGCCAGCTGAAGGAATTGAATGAGATGTACCATTCTTTATAGTTGCAGATGAGGCTTTTCCTATAAAAAAATATGTAATGAAACCGTATGCAAAAAGACACCTATCTTTAAAGAAAATGGTATTCAATTACAGGTGCTCTAGAGCTAGAAGAATCGTTGAGAGTGTATTTGGTATTCTGGCCAATAGATTTCAAATATTTCAGAAACCAATCATTTTGAATCCTGAAAAAGCAAAGCAAATTGTTTATTGCTGCGCGACTTTACACAAATATTGGAGCCAACAATCAGACATGCAGTAGTGCCCTCCAAATCTGGATGATACAGACCATTACAATTGTGACAAAAAGTACTGCCCTCCATGTCAGGATGACACAGAATGTACACATTCTTAATATTACAAATGGTGTCTGTAGGAATGAGCGAACAGGAATTGTTGGGGCTATGCCCAAAAAAGGGAAGACAACCTCCAGTACAAGAAGCACACGCTGTAAGAGATCAATAAGCCCTATATCTTTGTACAAGAGGTGCTGTGAGTTGGCAGTGGAATAAAGTAATAGAGGGAAATCAATAAACTACTTCAAACTTAATGGAACATACAATTCCTTCATTGTGTCATACATCACCTGTGTGCTTGAATTACCATGTATCAATACTAGAAATATTTTTAAAATAATTTTTTTATGTATTGTAATCTATAGCATTTTAAATTTAAACTTCATTTATTTGAGATATTTCCTTAATCTAATAATAAAAGATCCTCTAAGTATTCAAATGTATTTTATTTTGTTGTAATATGTGATCTATAAATAATTATTTGCTATTACTAGAATGGAGTGCCATAATTATTGATAAATTTGTATTTGCTTAATATGATACATTTTAAAATTTTCATGACAATTTTGCGTTATTTTTTTTTATTCATGCATTTAATACAATTAAATTTTCAGATAGTTTATTTTTATATTTTTACCATGTTATTTACAACCTGTTTTGTGAAACATGTGGTGCCAAAAATCAATCAAACATATCAAACAACCACCACTTTCAAATAAAGACATCCTCAGCGCCTGCTACACTTTTACTCTTGTCATCTCCTGTTTCCTTCTTTCTCCAGAGTAGGATGTTTTGATGCTGTTCCATTTCGATTTTTACTTTTTCTTCTGAAATAAAACAAACGTGAAACAGATATTAGCACATATTTACAATATTTAAAAATTATTCTCTACAACTTAACATTTTCATGGAATAGCCTACAATACATCATCATTTTTATTTAAGGCCGTCGATTTTGCCATCTTATTTATTAAACCATCTTTAACTCATTCAATTTAACACAACCAATCTGCATCTGCCGCGCCCTAAACTGGATATTTTAAAACACCAAATTATACCTCATAACAATGGTTTAATATTTGCATTTAACTATCACTACATTTTAAATTCATCAAATCAGATGTTTTCAAAGAAAAAATTGAGTTTAGATTTACATCTTAACCTTATCATCATTTGAATTTTTAATTTTTACAAAATGTATGTATATTTCAATATGATTTAAATTAATGCTAATTATAATTATTACTATTATTAGCCCAAAACTATTTTTTAAAATTAATATTATCAATTCAATCAATTATTAATTTCATTTAAATGAATAAAATACCAATAAATATCGTCCATTTTTATTGCATGAAATAAATAAATAAAACCCTTATCATTAAATCAATAATATAATTATGATCACAATCATGAGAAATTACAAAAAAAAAAATTATTCCAATGCCACACATTGTAATGATAGTCATAAAGTAAAAATATTTTGAGATAAAACGGCTGCAGACTAAGGGCATAAATTATAAAATATACTATTTATCAAAATTTTATGCTTCGTAGTGTGTGTATGTGTGCGTGTGTGTATGTGCGCATCAGAGAGAGTGTGTGTGTATGTGCGCATGAGAGAGAGTGTGTGTGTATGTGCACATGAGAGAGAGTGTGTGTGTGGGGGAGGAGGTGTTTTATTATCATTCACCTGCGCCACCCCCCACCCCTCCCCCACACACACACATTATACACATCTTTCTCTCTATTGCTTGTCTTATAATTTAGCCTTCCTAAATGAAGCCGCTCCCACCCCCCCTCTTCTCCCAAACCACCCCAACACTTTTGTTGTTTGCAAGGTTCAGATTTTCTGAATCGTTTACAGCGTTCCCTAACTCAGAATATAAAATGATTTTTCTGAGTTACCCCCCTTTAAAAATGTTTAATAATAATAATAATAATAATAATAATAATAGCAATTCAAAATAATAATAATAGTAGTAGTAATAGTAGTAATAATAATAATAATAATAATAATAATAATAATAGTAATAATAATAATAAAATTAATGATGATAAACGGCCCCAACTTTTTTAGAAAGCTGCTCTACTCATCTACAATGTAATGATGCACTATTTCAAACATGAAAAAAATAAATGCTCATAAAATAGCTGTTTCTTTTATTAACATGTTATTCCCTAGTTTGTATACATATGACATGTATGTTTCCCACTACATAACCAGCCAAGATGATCTCCATACATTTTTTAAAATTTTTCATATAAACATAATAATGCATAATTTTATTTTTGTGGTAGAATGTAACACGTCATTAAGAGGAAATCTCTTTGTTGCAAGCCCGAGACCCCAGGCAGGTTAATTAACTATAATAATTCATGGCATCAAACTGGAAAATTTGTTTCTAGCCCGAAACCCCAGGCAGGTTAATTAACTATAATAATTCATGGCATCAAATTGGAATATTATTTGTTTCTAGCCCGAGACCCCAGGCAGGTTACTTAACTGTAATAATTCATGGCATCAAACTGGAATATTATTTGTTCTTTTCCAGAGACAACGAGCGGGCTACTTAACTATAATAATTCATGGCATCAAACTGGAATAGTATTTGTTTTATGCCTGAGACACCAGGCAGGTTACTTAACTATAATTATTCATGGCATAAAACTGGAATTTTATTTGTTTTTCATTGTTGTTGTGGTGTATTAAAAGTATAAATTGTGCTCAATTTTTTAAACTTAGTTTTGTTTCTGCTCTCGAAAGTTTTCACTTGTCCTGTTCACATTTTTTAAAAGCTTGTTAAAAACTAATACTTGATAGATCTCCCCTCCTAAATAAAAAAAAAAGTTATATTTTTCCTGTAAACTATAAGCTTAATGTTTAATTTTAAATCGTCACCGTGAAGTATGAGAAACAAAGACGACTGTATAAAAACAAAAAAGTGTGATAATAAAAAAAATAATTTCAGCATCTCCGAATTGGTTATACAACATTTTTTTTTAAAAGCACTATAAGACAAGAATACCATTCCTCTATACCAGAGTTTCGAAAACTAGTCATGCTTCCCGCCAGGACCGGCAAGAGAGGGATACATCAACACGTGTAGGTCATCACGTAAATGAAAACAATAATAACAGCAACAACAAACGAGTTCATGCAAAAGTAAAAATCAGCTTATCACCAAGATGTGCAACACGGCGCAAAACACAACTAACATGGAGCAACCATGTGTCATCTGTATCCTTTTAACACTACACAACAAACACAACTAACATGGAGCAACCATGTGTAATCTGTATCCTTTTAACACTACACAACATTATCACTAATAAATGTATTTTGCTTCTGAGCGTCAACGATGCATCTTGCCCGTGTTGCATGAACGATGCACCTTAATAATGGTTCTGATTGTTTGCCCCTGTTGTAAGAACCCTGACCTAAATATTGTTCTGATTGTTTGCCCCTGTCGTCTAAACTCTGTACCCAAAATCTGGTTCTGATTGGTTGGCCCCTGTGATATGAACCCTGTACCCAAATTATATGGTTCTGATTGTTGCTCCTGTTGCATGTGCTCTGTACCCAAATATGGTTCTGATTGTTTGCGCCTGTTGCGAGAACCCTGTACTCAAATATTGTTCTCATTGTTTGCCTTTGTGGCATGAACTCTGTACCCAAATATGATTCTGTATGTTTACGGTACTGTGCGGCGGAATATTTGGAAGAGGCCAGTTGTGTATGCCATGCTTAAAAATGTGTTGTTTCCCCCAATGGTCCGTTCCTACAACATCCATTTTAAGAATACGTTCCCATATCGAATAACATTGTCTTTGCGTAATATTACTGCTTCCTTTATATTTTATATTGTAAATTTACAAAAATACAAAATGTACAATTGTTATCTAAAGTAAAAATAGTAAACGGAATCATTTGCGTTGATTAAAAAAGGGACAACAATTATTTAGGGGAGGTAAATCATTAAAAAATATGTAACTACTTTAAGATAGGTTGCTGCCCTTGTATTCAAAAACCTGAAAACGGGAAAACCACAAATGTTGGAAATAAATTACATGATAGACAAATTATAATCCTAATAAATTTGTTTAAATCAAGATAAACTTTACTTCAAGTATTAGTCAGGTCCAGTGCTTTGTAATTTTTTTTTTTAAAAGAAGACATTTTTGCTCCCGTAGTCCATTTAACACAGGTTCACAATACCAATCCTTTCTTGACTGCATCAATTTTGTCTAAATTTTTTACTCTAAATCTAAATCAGGGATCCCCAGACTATGGCATCGTAGCCCCACGATTACCTAGGGACTTTATTCTGGTCCTGATGGTTTGGACAAATATAGAACCGGACAAAATTCCATTGAAATAATAAATAGTTCATTTACATATTCGTTTTTAAAAGAGAAAGAAACACACACGGTACACAACGTATTTGCTCTACAAATTATAAATGCATAGTAACAGATGGATTCGTTTATATTGTTTTTTGCGAAATTTTAGTGAGTTGCAAGATTCCATTTAATAATAATAATAATAATAATAATAATAATAATAATAATAACAATAATAAAAAACCCACCTCTGTCGTTGGTTTTGAAATTATATTGAAACAAAAAAAATGCCCGGGGGCGGACCTCTCCACTCATACCCCACCCTCAGAGGCGTAGCGAGGGGCGTGCAGGGGGAAGGGCCAGTTTCCCCGGGCGCCAGGTAGTGAGGGGCGCCAAAATGCACTTTGATATTATTTTATTGATGAAATTAATGGGTTTGAGAGTTAAAAAGAAGAAAAAGGGGCGCTTTAAAATGGATCTTGTCCCCGGGCGCGAATCTTGTCCCCGGGCGCCAAACACCCTCGCTACGCCACTGCCAACCCTTCCTACAGCAGTGTGTAGGATTTGTAATGATTACATTCATTATTAAAAAAATAAAGTTCTTATTGTAAAAAAACAACAACACACAAGCAAGTTTATTAGAGCAATTATAAAGGTTAGGATTACGTTAAACAAAAAAAGTAAAATGTACACTGAATTAAGTGTAATGCTTAAAAAATATATATATATTTTAAGGCTCTACTGCTAAGGGAGATAATTATAAATGTTAGGATTACTCTAACCAAAAAATACAAAAAGGTAAAATAAACACTTGAGAAAGTGTAATGCTGTAAAAAAAAAAAAGAAAAGAAAAAAAAAGAGATTTTAATTAAAAAAAAAAAAAAAGTAAAATTTAAACTGAATTAAGAGTAATGCTTAAAAAATATATATATATTTTAAGGCTCTACTGCTAAGGGAAATAATTATAAATGTTAGGATTACTCTAACCAAAAAATACAAAAAGGTAAAATAAACACTTGAGAAAGTGTAATGCTGTAAAAAAAAAAAAGAAAAGAAAAAAAAAGAGATTTTAATTAAGTCTCTACTTTCGAGGGAGATAATGTTATGACTGAATGACTCACGTGGTATATTTGCATAACACCCCTTGTATCAACAAACCCTCCCCCACCCCCTGATCTCAAAGCTCTCGTTATCAGCCGGATGTCTGACTCACGGGTAATAAAAACCAGGACGTGTATCAGCAAGGTCATAATCCCCACTCCAGCCACATCGGCTGCACCATTTGGACGATAATGTGCACACACACACGCGTCGAGAGTCTTTCTTCACCATAAGTGACTTCGCATTTGGGTCACGATTGCTTCCCGTGCCACGCACCGAGGGTCCAGTACAGCGAGCGCTCTACCGGGGGCGACTGATTTATGAGTCATCTGGTGCGCGCATTTGGCGGAGTCAAGACTGTTACAGTATTTCATTGGATTTTTTTTTTTTTTTTAAACTTTAAATAAGGGGCAGTGTTTCCCCATCATTTTTTGTGTGCATCGCCCCACCGTTCTAAAGTGTTTCCCCATCATTTTTTGTGTGCATCGCCCCACCGTTCTAAAGTGTTTCCCCATCATTTTTTGTATGCATTTCCTCACCGTTCTAAAGTGTTTCCCCATCATTTTTTGTATGCATTTCCTCACCGTTCTAAAGTGTTTCCCCATCATTTTTTGTGTGCATCGCCCCACCGTTCTAAAGTGTTTCCCCATCATTTTTTGTGTGCATCGCCCCACCGTTCTAAAGTGTTTCCCCATCATTTTTTGTGTGCATCGCCCCACCGTTCTAAAGTGTTTCCCCATCATTTTTTGTGTGCATCGCCCCACCGTTCTAAAGTGTTTCCCCATCATTTTTTGTGTGCATCGCCCCATCGTTCTAAAGTGTTTCCCCATCATTTTTTGTGTGCATCGCCCCACCGTTCTAAAGTGTTTCCCCATCATTTTTTGTGTGCATCGCCCCACCGTTCTAAAGTGTTTCCCCATCATTTTTTGTGTGCATTGGCCCACCGTTCTAAAGTGTTTCCCCATCATTTTTTGTGTGCATCGCCCCACCGTTCTAAAGTGTTTCCCCATCATTTTTTGTGTGCATCGCCCCACCGTTCTAAAGTGTTTCCCCATCATTTTTTGTGTGCATTGGCCCACCGTTCTAAAGTGATTCCCCATCATTTTTTGTATGCATTTCCCCACCGTTCTAAAGTGTTTCCCCATCATTTTTTGTGTGCATTGCCCCACCGTTCTAAAGTGTTTCCCCATCATTTTTTGTGTGCATTGGCCCACCGTTCTAAAGTGTTTCCCCATCATTTTTTGTATGCTTTGGCCCACCGTTCTAAAGTGTTTCCCCATCATTTTTTGTGTGCATTGGCCCACCTTTCTAAAGTGTTTCCCCATCATTTTTTGTGTGCATTGGCCCACCTTTCTAAAGTGTTTCCCCATCATTTTTTGTGTGCATTGGCCCACCGTTCTAAAGTGTTTCCCCATCATTTTTTGTATGCTTTGGCCCACCTTTCTAAAGTGTTTCCCCATCATTTTTTGTGTGCATTGGCCCACCGTTCTAAAGTGTTTCCCCATCATTTTTTGTGTGCATTGGCCCACCGTTCTAAAGTGATTCCCCATCATTATTTGTGTGCATTGCCCCACCGTTCTAATGTGTTTCCCCATCATTTTTTGTGTGCATTGCCCCACCGTTCTAAAGTGTTTCCCCATCTTTTTTTGTGTGCATTTCCCCACCGTTCTAAAATTCTTATGACCATCCACCCGCGGCCCCCCACCCCTATGTATCATATACATAATTTTTAATATTCAGATGTCAGGTTGTACACTGAAGAAACTAAAATGATTATTACAGCAATTTTAACGAACGCTTATTTCAAATCGAGACTGTAACGATTCTCCTTTTAAAATACAATTTAAATCATAGTTGACGGCTGGTTTTCTAATTCTAGACAAGTCTTTTTTTAATTCCCCCCCACCCCCTTCAAAAACAAAACAATTCAAATTGTCCCCCCCCCCCTTGTGGAGTGTGGGCCCCACATTGGGAAACAGGGGTCAAACGTAAGCATGATAAACAAGGGAGCAAACGTAAGCATGATAAACAAGGGAGAAAATGTAGGGCAACATACATCAACACTTCTCAACTTTATTATGCTGTGCTACGGTTGGGACCTGCATTCCTAGATCTTACACAAGAGCGTGGTGGCGTATCCGGAAATTTTAGCGAAAGAAATTTCGTGGACGGTAAATTGATCGACGGTAATTTGATCGAAAGGAAATTTGGTTAAATCATATTTTTCCAGTTTTTACGTTAAAACTTTGCTTCAAATTTTTTTTTAAACAATCTCATTTATCGCAGTTATCGCGAATTTAATTTCTTGAAATCAGCGCTCTTACATTTCTTTGATATTTCTTTCGAAAACTGGGAAAAAACGTACATTTGGGGAAGGGGTTGAAAAATTGTTAGAGTTCAACATTGCCGTGTAGGCTACTTTAGGAAATCTGGCATACTTAGTTTACGTTGGCTTTGAATGACCTTGTCACAATAGATCATATTAAAAGAAAATTTCGAAATTGCCATGTAGTCATCATTGGGACATGGTACTTACTGAGTATACGTTGGTATTGAGTTACCTCCGTCACATTCATCATCATCATGTCCCCTAGTGCTTGGACCGTTAGGGCGCCACAGATGACATGAAAACTATCCTCCTCCATTCGTCTCTGTCTTCTCCACTTCGCACAGCATCGCCTAGTTTTAGTCCTGTCCACTCTTTGATGCTGTCTTCCGATCTTTTTCTCTGTCTTCCTCTTCTTCTCCCTCATCTGGTTGTGTCCTGCATTATTTCTTTGGCGAGCCCCTGTTTCCTTGTCACGTGGCCGTACCATTCCAGTTTGCGCTTATTTTTACAGTCACCATGAGGTCATCGTACTTCCCATTTGCCTGACGAATCTTTTCTTTTACTTGATCATTGGTCCCTATAGCAGCTGCCAAGAATGCTTCTGAAATATCTCATCTTCATCGCCTTTATTTTTCTTACAAGTTCTGATGTTAATGCCCAGGACTCGCGGGCATACAAGAAAATGGAGAGGACTAATGTTCGCATCAGCCTGATTTTGTAGCTTTGGGCTATATCTTTGGCGTTCCATGGTCTGGGCAGCTCTGGACATCAATTTGGGCTTGGAGCCTTCTTCCGACACCATTGCTACTAGGTACTTGACGCTGCCTACTGTCTCTAATCTTTCCTCCCCGACCCAATTTTAAAATGTGTTTTTTGATCATGCTGTGCATGTCACTGCCAGCGTCAAACAACTTGACAGACTTTGTCTGAGTTGTCATTGCTTGACGAAGGTGAATGTTTTTGTGTAGGAACCTCTAAAAAATTTTCACAGTGTGAGAGCATTAAGAAAAAAAAAATTAAATTGATTATGAGGGATTTGAGATGATTCTACTATTCCTTGCCCTACAAATTGAGGAGCACAAAACAATCTGAAACAATACGAATTTGCGCAGCTGACGTCATTTGAAGACATTGGGGCGAAATGTTTATTCTCCTTTTTTTTTTCTTTTACAACCATTAAGGGAAGTAGATATACTTAATAATGCTATTTTTTTAATAAGGTAGCTGCCACCCTCGCTTTCAGAATATATCAACCTATTTACCCAACCCGTTACCTAGCTCTGTTAACCTGGTCTTTGGGCATTCCCTCCGCCCGCACTCGGCTATTTCATTGGTCATCTCCCTTTAAGCTTCAGCCGATTATTTTAATAGCACGGGAATACAATTTTTTACGGTACTATTATTTTAAAGGTTTTATTTCCTGCTTTAAAATTTCGTATATTTTCAACAAGCATCGCGGGACTGTGACAAGGTCTTAATTTTATTTGATTTCTCACCAGCGGTGGTCAAAAGTTCATCATGAATGGCTATCAAAACAAAAATTTTGTTTGAGCATAGAATTTTAGTACCTGTTTTTTTTTTCTCTTTTCAGTCACACTACAATGTAACTTTCAACTATTTGATCTCAAACATCCCCAGAGCTGTAATGTTAGGTGAAGTGGGTTATCCTAAGAGGGGTCGAATTGCGGCACGGCTGTAGCTGTGCTTAAAGTGTTCAGTTTAAATCTATCGGATGGCATTGTTTAAGTGTTTCATCATTTCCATCATTTGCCCATGTTGAGTGTTCTACTGATTGGACACGCGTAATTCGTTCAGAGCATGCAACGCTAAAACCAAATAGTACCTAGCGCTCAGTTTAAAACAGTTAACCAGTCCACAATACAACAGTGAACCAGTCAACAATAAAACAGTCAACGAGAAACAATAAAACAGTTGAACAGTGCACACACAAAAAATAGTTAACCAGTCAACAATAAAACAGTTAAGCAGTCCATAAATAAAACAGTTAAACAGTCCGCAATAAAATAGTTAACCAGTCCACAATAAAACGATTAACCATTTCACAAATAAATCAGTTAACCAATTCACAATAAAACAGTTACCAGTCCACACAAAAAAAAACAAAAACAGTTAACAAGTCTCCAAATATGTTGATGATTCACCATCCTATCGTCTCAATGACACTTCTATAAATAACTATCTAAATCTCCACATGGTCACGTCTCATTGATTTATCAGAGAACAGAAACAGAAAAAAACGATGGAAGAGAGAGAAGACAGCCATATATTTTCAGACGGCAGAGTTGTTCAGAAAATTTCAATGAAACGTATAGGGTAACACTGAAAGAAAAAAAAGGGAATCACACGACGAGTGGAATACAAACTCATGGTACCATGCCGGTCTGAGGACTACGTGCGTCGAGCGCCACAAGTTCAATACCGAACGGCCTCTTTGTAAAACATGGTCTCGGAGCACGCACCGGGGCGATCAACCCTAAGAGATATGGACGACAAACCGCCCGCTGTGAACAGAAAAGAAAGTGGCGAGACGATAAGAAATGGTTTTTATTAAAGTGTTTATGGATGGCGAAGAGGTCATTTCAGAGGTGCAGAGAAACGGGGGGAAAACAAAAAGGGGGGGGGGGGAGTGTCAAGGGTATGAGAATCACTGTTGTTATGCGTAGATCATTGTTTTCATGTTTGATAGGGAAAAAGATGTTTAGTTCGAGATGTCATGTGTAGCTGTATCGTTTGAGTGGAGAGTGTTGTGACGTAATTGTGTAAGGGGGAAATGACGCGTTAGTTTTGGTTGTTGTTATGGGAGGATTGATGGCGGATATACTGAATGAACTGTTTGGATTTGTATATTGAGTAGTGTTTGGTTGGAGTGCTTTGATTATCAATTCTGAAATGATACATCAACCCTAGTTAACGGAGTAGTGTTAAGTAAACGCCTATCTAGCTACGAACCTGTTAACGTTGGTTGTATTTTGATATTAACTATACCGTTCGTGGGATGAAGTAAGAGACTTGGCCAGACAAGTAAACACTCATTGCCATGAGTAGATAATGGGAGTCACTTAGTCACTTCCTTGTTTGGTCACGTGATGAGAGTAAGCCATCACTACGCTGCTACACACAACAAAAGATACTTCATCAGTGCTTCCCCAATGTCATGTTAATTAAAAATTTTACCTTTCGAAATATTCTGGAATACACGCGTTTTTTAAATGAAATACATAAGTGTGACAATAAATATACGTCAGTTATGATTAAAGGAAGAAAGTTATTTCAAGAAAAATGTGTGAGTGATATTCGATGGGAACTATCAATACTATCATCGGCAGGCTGTTGTTGAGCTCCGTGCGTGCTCATGACGTCATTTGCGTGTTTATTCAATATTGGTGCAGGAGTAATTCCCCTTTGTTTATTTTATTGTTAATTTTCATTGGACGAAATGTCGGCATACCCATGACATCATTTGCGTGTTTATTCAATATTGGTGCGGTGAAGGAATATTTTAATAACCGGTTGGAACAAGATTTCATGTGAATAATTAACGAAGGTCCACTTTGTCAAGCCATTGTTTTAAATTTTATTTATCCTTAAGCGGAAACTTTTGCAGACTTATACCGCTGTCCTTAACTTGACTGTTTGAACAGCCAAAAGCCGAACATTGCCTAGGCATCTTGAATTACTAATTGTAGTGTGTAACGGGCTACTGTTGTCAAGCACTAGTGTGTTGTATACAGCCTACCGGAAGTCTTACTCGTTTTTACTCTCATCACGTGACAAATCAATCGACTAAGCGACTCCCATAACGACACAACAGATTCAACGGTTGGACGGGGGGGGGGAGGGGTGCACAGGAGGATAGATTTGCCTGAGCGACAGACAGTAAGCGGCGTAAAAAAAAAAAAGATAGGATATTATTTTATACAAAAAAAGAATGGATTTGAGAGTTGAAAAAAAGGGGTGGGGGTGCTTTTGTCCCCTGTGTCCCCTGGCGCCAAACACTCTAGTTACGCCTCTGAGTCACATATATTTGTGATTCCATTAAATGATACGTGGTCATCTGACACGGCCAGCAAAGCCCGATGCAGATGATCATCAAAAAAAGTGTCCCAGTACCTATTATCAAACAAAATGTCCGACTACGATCTCAAACAAAATGTCCGACTGTGATCATCAAACAGAAGGCCCGACTGTCTATCATCAAAAAAAATGTCCGACTGTCTATCATCAAACAGAATGCCCGACTGTCTATCATCAAACAAAATGCCCGACTGCAATTTCAACCAAAATGTCCGACTGCGACCCTCAAACATAATTTCCGACCACGATCATCAACAAAATGTCCGACTGCATTGACCAAACAAAATGTCCGACTGCGTTCATCAAACAAAATTTCTGACTTCGATCATCAAACAAAATTTCTGACTTTGATCATCAAACAAAATTTCTGACTTCGATCATCAAACAAAATGTCCGACAGCGATCATCAAACAAAGTATCCGACTGCGATACTCAAACACAATGTTCGACTGCGATGATCAAACAAAATGTCCGAATGCGATCATCAAAAAAAAAAAAAAAAATGTTCGACTGTGATCATCAAACTAAAGTCCATTCTTCTACGAGATTTTTTTAAAAGTCGACTATCAGTTTTTTAAAAAAGATTAAGCATGGCTCACAAATTTAACGTGTTAAAAAAAAAATCTGCACTATCTTATGATATCCACCATAAATTTAAACCTTGCCAAAAACAGGCTAAGAGAGTTTAAAACATAATTTTTTACCCCTCACCCCACCACCCACCCTCCAACCATTCCCCCTGACCTCCCACCCAAACCCTTATTAACACACAAGGAAGTAATCAGCCAGTTGATTGCATTCAAGAGATGTACCATGTGTTATGTTAGAAAGTGGTATTTGATTGGCCAGTTTGGGGCCTCCATCATGTAAACTACGTGGAGGATTAACAGCGCCAAGTCGAGCACAACTTCAGGTCGACATCAACACATGAGGCATACCCAGAGCTCCATGTAGGAGAGAAATTATCTTTCAAATTACAAAAATAAATTTAAACAAATGTTGTGCCAGTTCATTTATTTATTCCTCTTCTAAAGGATGATATACAAATACCCTGATGGTATACAAATACCCTGATGGTATACGAATACCCTGAGGGTATACAAATACCCTGAGGGTATACAAATACCCTGATGGTATACAAATACGCTGATGGTATACAAATACCCTGATGGTATACAAATACCTTGATGGTATAAAAATACCCTGATGGTATACAAATACCCTGATGGTATACAAATACCCTGATGGTATACAAATACCCTGATGATATGCAAATACCCTGATGGTATACAAATACCCTAAGGGTATACAAATACCCTGTTGAAATAAACTATACCTGTCCGACGTATTTGTGGATCGTTCATCGATGCGTAACCTAGTAGTGCTTTCCACCGTGCATGTATGGATTTTTTTTTTTTAAAGGACCGCGATAAAGTAGTGTAGCAATCAATAGACACTGCCCGACACCATCTGCTCATTCTGATATTCAGGCGTCACCCTTTGGGACAAAGCACTCGGTTCACGTTTGATCAGGTGACGCATATCTGGTGTTTGGAATGAGAGGACGTCAAATTCGACGATGAATGTTGTCAGGTGAGCTGACATCTAGTTTATTACGTGGGGATTTAAAAAAAAAAACAACCAAAAATGGATTTAACCAATAATAAAAACCTTTTGGAACTTAACATGTTTTTTTTTAGTTTTTTTTTTTAAAATGTACTATATTTAATTACAAAGTGATTCATTTAATGTAAAACAAAAGTTCCATCACAAAAAAAAAAGGTAGTGCTCACATAATTTTACATTTAGAAATCAGATGAGGAAAAAATAATGTATGCAAAACAATGACCTGTGTTCTCCTTTGAAAGCTGCCTATGCCGGCCAGCAGCTCAGTCAGCAGGTGTAAAAATCTGTAGCGAGTCTGACAGGAGTAGGGTTTAGGTCACGTCCGTTTGAGTGTGTCACGAACTCCGCGGAAAAGAGTGGGTGTCGCCTGTTACTGTTTGTTCTGTAGCGTGAATAGGCTTGCAAAGAGTTACAGAGCTCTTCTATTTGTCTTTCCAGAGTTATTTGTAATTCGGGTATCGCCCATCAGTGGTAAGCTGCAGCTAAAAATAATTACCGGCAATCATGCTCTTGTAGAAAAGTGTGCCCTACAGGTTGGAAATATTTACAGTTATTGGTTTGGAAAAAATGGGGGGGGGGGGGGGGTT
>CAXITT010000170.1:1177481-1194680 GCA_964033795.1 Lymnaea stagnalis
CCCCCCCCCCAAATCTGGTCGCGTTGGGACGAATAGTATGAAGTTGCCCCCCCTCCCCCCCCCACGCACACCACGCATTCATAAATGGTTATGGCTCAATGAAAATGAGAACGGCAGATTTATTCTTCCTGGTTGTATCTCCCGGAGCTTTAGCTTCAAAATCAAACAACATTGAAACGTTGACAAGGGTTTCCAAGCTATGGTCAATGTTGTCAGCACATGACAGTTTCACAATCTTTCACATGCAGATTTTTGTATGTTTGACAGAATCCGTGCTATGTTTGCTCCTCTTACAATAGTTCAAGCTCTCGAGTTGTCCTGTCCAGAGCTGCAGTGATTTTTCATTTATATACTGAGTATCGTTGATACCTTATACAAGTCATGTATTTATTGATTGATATATTGATTGATATATTGATTGATTTTGATTGATATATTGATTGATATATTGATTGATATATTGATTTATACCTTGATTGACATATTTATTGATAAATTTATTGATACATTTATTAATTTATTGATTGAAATATTTAGTGATATATTCATTGATATATTTATTGATATATTGACAGATAAATTGAGTGATATGTTGATTGATAGATTGAATGATATATTGATTGACAGATTGATTAATATATTGAATGATATATTGATTGATACATTGATTGATTTCTTCTAATTATCTACACATCCAGATTTGTTATGAAGGGCTCCTTTATCTTCCTTAGGATTTTAATCTGATAATTTTTCACATAATGAACACGTTTTCGGCTTCTTGGTACGGGTGGAAGAAGCACCAATAAAACAACCAAAAAAAAAAAAACAACAATTCAAAAAAAAGAAAAAATCTTCAAGAAGTTCTTTGAGAAGTTTCAGACTGCCTCCCGGAATGATAGAAGAAACTCATATTAGTGAAAATAAACCATATAGGGGAGATGAACAATTTGGTGGAGATGAACAATTTGGTGGAGATGAACAATTTAGTGCAGATGAAAAATTTAGGGGAGATGAACAATTTGGTGGAGATGAACAATTTGGTGGAGATGAACAATTTAGGGGAGATGAACAATTTGGTGGAGATGAAAAAATTAGTGCAGATGAAAAATTTAGGGGAGATGAACAATTTGGTGGAGATGAACAATTTAGTGCAGATGAACAATTTAGGGGAGATGAACAATTTGGTGGAGATTAACAATTTATTGGAGATGAACAATTTAATGGAGATGAACAATTTAGTGGAGTTTAACAATATAGTGGGGATGATCAATTTAGTGCAGATCAACAATTTAGTGGGGATCAACAATGTAAGGGAGGCATGCACTTTAAGTGAGGCGAGTAATGTTAGGGAAGCAAGAACATTTAAGGGAGAAGTCAAATTCAGATTCTTATAGCTGCGATTTTGTTGCAAGTTCCCTATTACATTGCAAGGTTAATATTTGCAACTCGCGGAAAGTTTAGTGTCAATGGTCATACACGAAGTTCGGTTTAAAGCCTTAAAAAAAAAAATATCAAATTTCGTCTTCCTCTCTTCACAAAATAAAACCTCAATTGTTCCCCCAGCCCGCACGAAATTACCAGCTAGATAATTATTTTACATGTATTGTTTTTTTAAATTGTTATAATTGTAACGGGTCATGTTGTCTTGGTCAAAATATGTATCTATTTATGTGCTGAAGATGAATATGTGCAATGTAGTCAAACAAGATTTCCAATTGTTTGGAGCGTTGTGAGAATCTTATCTTATTTTTTTTTTTTTTAAAAATTTTTTTTTTTTTTTAATTTTTTTAATTTTTTTCTTTTAAATTGGATTTTTTTTTTTTTTTTTTTTTTTTAAACCCCAACAACTTGAGCAACGTCAGTCTTAACCCAAACTGTGAACGGGCCCAGGAAGAAACTTGTCTTCCATCAGTCTAACACGTCCTTTCTCACGTTGCAGGTCAAGGCTTTGGAAATGTAAACCCTATAATTTAAGATCCGGTCTTCTCAAGTTCGCGGGAGCGATCATCGCACTTTTAATAGTGATCTACATGTGTTTCTCCCCAACGTAAGTCATGAGTGTTGGAGTCTTCTGTTCAAAATGTAGCTCTCAGGCCGTGAGAGATGTATCCCCCATATTGTGTAATCTATTGGCCCTCAATACTTAATGTATATGACATGAATTTAAACAACTTTCAAAAAAAAAAAAAAAAAAAAAGGGAGGGAAAAAAAACCAACAAAATTATTTGGAGGGGGCATCTAATTTCATGGTATAACATAATGATTGATTGTTCGGCTGCATGATTTCTGCTAATCTTGAACAACATTCTTTTTATACTTGCTTTCAGGTGGTTTAGTTTTCGTTTCTCCATTTCGTTGCCCGGTGAGCTGCAGGAGGCAGTCGGAGCTTCGTCAAAACAAGAAAGGTCATCCATCACTTTGGACTCAAAGACTTATGTGCACAACAAAACATCCCCCAAAAACAACAACACGACCCACTCGAGCCAACAAGAAACCACCACATTCAACAGCATCGACACAGGACCTTTATACCTGACAACGATCTTTCAGAGTCGCCTCGGCAACCATATGTTTATTTACGCGTCATTGCTTGGGTTGGCCAGGGCGCAGAGCAGAATTCCATTCATCCATTCAGGGTCACACCTGGACAACGTCTTCCAGATAACACATGTTAATGACAACATCAGCGCAGAAGGGTGAGCATGGATTTTTCGGTATAAACCTTTAAGAATAAAATAGAATTTAAAATAAATAAGTTTCATTATCGCTTGGTAAGCTAAATCAAGTCTACGCAATCTGTGATTGGAGTTTATCTACTGCAGTTAGAGAGCTCTTGCATACAGTGTAACACAAAAGGTCTTGTGGAATCTGCCTGTACTCACATTATTCATTAAATTTATCTCACAATAACTTGTTTATTGCGTATAAGAGAACTGAATATAAAAATAGCATTTTTTTTTTAAAAATTAAAAAATTGAATGTCTTTGTGCTTATAACTCTGTTCGTTTAATAATGTTATTTTTCTGTGTTAATTAACTGTTAGATATTTATGCATCTTTTTTTTTTAATTCTCACCTGAATACATTACACCTGTTAAAATGTTATAATCAAATTTGATAGAAACTTGATAGGATTTTTAAACAATAATCTTTTTATTTGAGCATCAGGGTATACAATAATCCTCATAATTCTGGTGAACAAACCAAAAAGGGAAATGAAAATTCGCGGATATCACCTCTGACGTTCTGAATCCATACGCATTAAAAGAATCCATACGCCTTTTTATTGTAATGTTTCGCCCGATTTGAGTCGTGTAAACATCGCGTCTGCTTCGTTCAATGAACGACGGTGGCGCTCTTGTGAGAACGCAGTAAGCGAAGAAAGACTGAAGAAATGAAGCTAGGCTAAAAGAAGGAATTGCATGCAGACAAGTCTTAAAAATGATTTTTTTAAAATAAATTTTAAGAAGTATTTTGTGCAAATATTTTTACATTAATATTTTTTAATATGCTATTTTTAGCATTTAAATCAAAATTTGTATTTTCTCGACAATAGAAGTATTATGTTATTTTTAATTTAATCATCGAAATCCTAAAGTTCTCACAAGAGCGCCACCGTCGTTCATTGAACGAAACAGACGCGATGTTTACACGACTCAAATCGGGCGAAACATTACAATGAACAAAAAGTGTCACGTGTTAAAACTAAAAATTGTATGATGAAAAGACAAATAGACAAACTGACAACAGACAAAAAGACCAACAGAAAAACTGGCAAAAAGACAATGCGACAAGTCCGAAATGCGAGCTGAAAAGAATATCTTTAAGGATAAAATGAATGAATATGCTACTTTTCCCGCACTGGCTGTCACTGTCCAAATGTAATACAATCTTGTCCACTGTCCCACAGATTCCGCCTGATGAGGCACACAACTTTTGGCGTCGTGTACCCCAGTCTGTGGAGTCTGCCGAGAGAAAACATAACATTGCACGGGCCACGGGAAGTCTTTCGCTATTTCGAGAACATCGAGGACGAGGTTAGGCGAGAGTTCACCTTCTGCGTGCCTCTACAGAGACAGATCAATGAGACGTTGGGCAAGGTCAGAGCAGAGTTTAAAGGTCATGTCATCGTGGGCGTACACGTCAGACGGGGCGATTTCTTAGAAGACGGTAATAAAAAAATAGGATTTGGCGTCCCGAAGGTGTCGTATTTCATAAACGCATTTCACAGAATGAGGTCAATGCTGAACGGTAGGAAGGTCACATTCTTGATGGCAAGTGATGACCTCCAATGGTGTCACGAAAATTTAAATTTTACAGACGTCAAAATACTGGAGCCCGGTTCAGCCGAGCTACACTTTGGTGTCCTAGCCAGTTGTGATCACGTGATATTATCCAGCGGAACCTACGGTTGGTGGGCGGCCTGGTTGGCCGACGGCATTTCCGTTTACTACGACGGTTATTTTGTCAATGGGAGTGTGTTGAGGTCACAAGTTAACCTACCAGACTATTATCCACCAGGATGGATAGCCGTCGGCGATTGACTAATTCAAGCGAATACATCAATCCAAGAGACTCATCAGTATGTATTTATCGGCTTGAGGAGACAGATGAATGAGAAACAAACAGTTTGTGTCAATGAAAGACACGCTAAGCTTTACCTGCACCCACTTCCTCTACGTTCACCTGAGCTTTGTTTGTGTCATCAACTTGTGCCCATTCTGATTCTTTTCTCTAATGTTGAGGCCGAAACATTTGCATTTGTGTTCTGTAGAGTCGTTATTTAAGCTTAACCTGTTTTGTTTGATTTACACAAAATTATTTGTGTCTCGCTAGTCCACTTGCAAGCTCCACTCGTCGCAGTCCAATACTCTTGTAACGAGACTTGAACTTTAAAAAAAATAATTTTCTTTTGGTCTACTGAATTTGTCCATCACATATGCATTTTCCCCACTCTTCTTTTCCATTTAAACGAAAGCATGATTTTGTGCGCGAGTATACACGTTTATCTTATTAATCTCTTGTTACAGATTTAAAAAAAAACAAAAAAACAACATTTTTCTTATGCGCCAACGCCAATATGTTATAATCTAGAAGACGCGGGCAGGGGTGAGTGCGGCCCCGTCAGCTGTTGTTGTATGCAGCCCTACTCACCATGATGCACTCCTTAATGTAAATATGTACCTTTAGGCTGATAAGGGGGGGGGGGTCATCCTTATAGTACGTATGCACGAAGGGGAGAAGGGACGTGCGTATGGTGGAAGGGGTGGGGGGTTAAGAAGGGTCACGGCAGAATGTACATACATGACATTCAAAAATTCTACACTGATCATCGAGCAACGTGGACACTGCAAAAAATTGCATATTTATATATCTGTTTAGGTCCGCCTATGACCTGTGATGCACCCTCCTTGCCCTGCCTCATTTTCTGTCTCGGGTTGATCCTGTAGTATAGGCCAAAACGTGCCAAAGTGTCCTCGTTTTATAGCCATTTTAATTGTTTCTATAGTATAGTAGTTACTATCCTAGTGTCTCATTTTTATTTTAGTTAGTTTACATGTTTTTAATAATTTTAAACCGCTTAGAGCTTTAAGGTAAGCGCTATATAAAAATGCCTAAATAAATAAATAAATAAATAAATAAATAAATGAATAAATAAATAAATAAATAAATAAATAAATAAATAAATAAATAAATAAATAAATATCGAATGTTTAAAAAAATATCACGCAATGCTGTGTAGGAATTATGGCTGTAATGTTGCTATGGCAACAAATACCACAAATAAACTCGCTATATATTCTCAGATAGGTGACCACTAGTAGAATTATTACAGTAATAAATACCCCCCCCCCCGGCATGTTCAACGTGTTTGGGATGTAAATTTAGTAGGACTTCTCCAGTGGTTCCTAAAACGTTTCGATTCCCGGCGCATATGTCAAAATCCGGGTTTTACCAGGCTCCCTGTATGAAATTCTAACAAGTAAACCTCGAAATAGTGAATACATAAACCAAATAAATTAATTGGGCTGGGTATTATTATTGGATTTTTAAAAATATTTTTTTATATATATATATTTTTTTTTTGGTGGGGGGTGTGTTGTTTGCCGAGGGAGAGGGGGGAGTTAATCCGAAAGCTCATTGTACACAAGCAAGGGGTTGGGGGTTTTCATAAAAAATACGCGTGCAATAGGGGGGCGTAAGGGGTCGTAAATTGAACTTTTTTTGTTTGTTTTTGCGTTTTATATATGTTCCGATATTCTGATAATACTAGAATAAATGACCCGATGTTATCGGAATAATAATGGTAGGTCCTTTGCGATAATTTCTAACGGCTAATGCAAAACTCATTCCCATTTATAACTTTTAAAATGTAATGATATTTACGTTTCTAACATCATTAAGTTTTGAGAAGTGTTTATCTGCTATATATGATACGCGTACCCTACACCCTTTCACGCTCCTAAACTGCTTTTCCCAAACTAAACGTGACCTTAAATTACCCAGTCTAAATTATCACTAATTATATCTATTTTGTCACTAAAGAAGTTAATTAAGGGACAATTATTACGCATAGGAAATATTTTAGACTCACTCCTTTTCGTGCCCTTAAATTACAACTTTTTTCTATCAATATTTTTAAAAAACCTAATCTTAAATTTACCACAAAAGCTTCATGTATGATATAAATATCTTATGTATTACAGGAATTCGATATATATTGATATATTCATAACAAAATTTTAACGCTTTTTTGCCTTTTTTATACATTATCAGAAAATCGTAAAACAAAGAATTCTTTTATCTAAGAATCAAGAAGAATCTCGCAACTGTTTTTCACGCCTATATCAGTTGACTGTCTTTAAAAAAAAAAAAAAATTGTTAATCTCATAACAATACACACCTCTTTACTTTTAGCAAAGTAACAACAAAAATATATTTTTATTTAAAAATGAAAAAGAAAATATTAACCCATCTTCATTTGTCAAAATTGTTTCACAACAAAAATATATTTTTATTTAAAAAAAAAAAGAAAGAAATTATTAATCCATTTTCATTTGTCAAAATTGTTTCAAGTGTGTAAAATGATTGGGTTTTGATGTTCATGGGTATGCTTATATAAATTTACGCATGATTTGTTAACGGAATTGATTTTCTTAATTGGTAAACATATGTTTATTTGTAAAGAGAGGATTTAACATATTTTTTTCATAAATGTAATATCATAGGATTTAAATATATTGTCATCACGTAAAAAATGTACACATCATTTTTCCTATCTCCGATATGTATACACCCAAGAAGGTTAATTATTAATCAAATTAATTCCTTTATTTTGGGACGTACCTTGAATTGCCTTGGGCAAAATGAACATACTGATATTTGTAAAAAGAGAATGTAACAACTGTTTTTTTCTTAAATGTAATATCATAGGAGTTAAATCGGTTGTCATCCACGTAAGAATGTACACATCTTATTTCCTAACTCCGACAAGTATTTACCCAAGAAAATTAATTATTTTTTTCAAATTCATTCCTTTATTTTGAGATTTATCTTGTGCTGCCTTGAGCAAGATAAACATACACATATTTGTAAAACGAGAATGCAACATCTCTTTTTTCACAAATGTAATACCATAGGATTTAAATATATTGTCATCCACCAACAAATGTACATATCCTATTTTCTACCTCCAATATGAATGTAACCAAGAAGGTTAATTATTTATCCAAATCATTCCTTTATTGTGAGACGTATCTTGTGCTGCCTGGGGCAAAGTGACCAACCCCTCCCAACCCCAGATACAAAAAATAATTAGAAAATCCTCCACCGGATTGTAGTCCCTTCCATACCCAAACTAACATACTACCCCCCACTCACCCGCGGATAAATCGCCTAAACGAAACTGGCCAAAACGGCTAGGCCAACCTGGGCCAACCTAGGCCATAAACCTTTTCACACTTACTTGAATATTAGGCTTTTGACAGCCGTTACCAGGAAAAACGATGCCCAGGGCGCACTGGTAAAACAATTTTACCGCCATGGTCAACGTGAAGTACATGGGATTTTATCGTTTTATTCAGCATCAAGGGCCCATCTCAAGACGATTTTGCCACCAGGTGTAGAGAGGGTTAGGGGCCTCAGTGCCTTACTGTGCCCAGGGCATCCGCCCCTGTAACGGCGGCCCTTGGCAGCTGAAAATATTTTGATAATGGAAAACGTTTTAAGTTACGCCAGGGTCGTAGGTAGCCGTCATAGAATAGAGATTTCTGGGTTATCTTTAACACGAGTTATCTTAAAGCAATGGTCCCCAAACGTTTTACGCGCAGAGCCATTTTTCTGTTGAGAAACACCTCAGGCTTGTAAAGTTTGAAACATCGCGAACCTCCCTTCTACAAACAGAAGGATCAGTTCATTGATCATGGGTCCTCAAAGTATAGAAGAAGAAGAAGTTAATAGTCTTTAGTTGTTCCTAAGGTTTGACCTCGGGACCCTTAGGGCTTCGCGGTGTTAAAGTTGAGAACGCCTGTCATAAAGGTGTGACACACAATATCGTTTAATCGATGGTGTGGAACAGGTCTGCACAACGCAAAATGTAAGGTGGGCCAAAATACCTTAAGAAAAACTTGTGCGGACAGACTGGGAGGTTGTTATTAAATTAAACATAATAAACAATGTTTCGCTACTCCGCGGGCCACAAAGTGGGTCTTATATTGAGCAGAATGTTAAGGACTTGAATGTGTATTGTGAGCACGTGTTGTTTGGAGAGTATTTGGGTAGATATTGCCATGAAATGTGTGGGGGCTTTTGTAACGTAGTGTGCGAAATGGGGAAAAGACGCACTGCTGTTGTGGCGTTTGCTGTGACCGTGTAATGGCAGTTGACAATGTCGTTTGGAGAGAAAATATACTATATTCTATGAAGCATTGGTTTGTGTAGTTAATATAACAGCCCCCCAGACAAACACGAAGCTAACAATCCCTGGTAAGAACGGGGTTCGTAACACAGGCCTGTAGTAGACAAAACTCGAAGCCCAGCTCCATTCATGGTAGTAGATGTCATGGTGCAGGCACCTGCACTTGGCTGTTCAGCCTATAACTAAACAGACACAATATGGTTCTTTTTTGTTTTTATTTTTTATTGCAGACACCTGTCGCACAAGGCTCAAAGCGACCTACTGTTACAGAGTATAAAAAAATAATACGCTTATAAACTCGATTAAAATTAGCGGAATAGACAGTCTATTGACACAATGCAGAAATATCAGGGTGATTTATGGTAAGCCGGTAAGCTTTCCAAATATATGATATATATGAAATAGAGTTTGGAGAAAACTGAAGGAGAAAAAAAAAGACGCCACAGAATGACGAACGTTTCGGCGAAAAGCCGTCTTCCTCGAACAAATAACAAGCAACACAAAATAAATAGATTAAAAAAAAAACCCTGAAATGTTTTATACTAGCTTACAGCTAGAATAATGTAATAGACCATTGGGGGCAAGATGGTAGAGACAAGAGGGGAAGGAGGAGAGTAACATTATATCTTCTGTGCTGTTTATAAAGAAGGAGGGACCGGAGAAAAGATTCAACAAGTCATGGAGAACATGAAATTCATGCCATGTAGTGACAAAGGTCCCATAAGTGTTTACCATACGTGATGTGCTCTACTGCAGTGGTTCCCAAACGTGTAAGTTTGACGGACCGGTGAACAAGTTTTGACATTTTACCAGGGACCGGTGCATGATTTATTTTTATACCTTTTATTTCTATTTGACAATAAATATTTATGCTATGGGGGGGGGGTGAAACGGCAGCGTTAGGCATCCGGACCGGTGAAGGTCCATGGACGGCCATTTGGGGAACCACTGCTCTACTGGACACAATTGCGTTGTAGGTCAAGACAATGGAGCCCTCGTGCTGCCTTGTTTTGAAAAGGCCACATTTTATCTTTCGCAATATTTCAAACACACCACACAGAAAAAAAAATTCACGTAGTTGAAACCCCGTAAGAGCCGACCATACAAAAGAAGTACTAAAGCGATCAGTTAATATGTAAACATACAATTTTATGTGGGAAGACAGAGAAGTTGTGCAACACATCAATACAAAACTAATAGTATCAACTAGAAATGTTTTGAAAAAAAAAGTATCAGCTGAAACGTATATGACAAAATAGAAACGTATAGATCACAAGAGAGACATACTATAGTAATGAAGAGAAGCGTACACAACGCAGGCGAAACGTTTACATCGCAAGAGAAACGCGTGTAAAGCAAGAGAAAGTAATATAAATCAAGTGAAAAATATCAAACGCAGGAGAGACACATATAAATCAAGAACAAAGCATATAACACAAGAGAAACGTTTCGAACACAAAAGAAACGCATAAAACGCCAAAAGAAAGTACATAACGCAAGAGAAAGATGAAGAAGTCACGAGAAACGTAAATATAGCAAGAGAAATGTTTACAACAGAAGAGATCGCGCATAATGCAATAAAAACGTATATAACGCGGCATAAACATTTGTAACACAAGAGAAATGTTATATAACGCAAGAGAAGCAAATATAATTTAAGAGAAATTTATATAACTTTAGAGAAACGTATAACGCAAGAGAAACGTATGCAACACCCGAAAAAACGTATCGTTGTGAGCAATATGACAAAAGCTGACATTCGCACTCAACCTTGAACGAGTTTAATGCACTGACGTGAACAAATTGATACAATAACGTTGATATGTATATTCATGCACACATTTATTTTGATGTTTAATGGAAAAGAACATTTTGGAAATATATGAGTATGGGGAAAAGTTCATTTATTATTATTATAAAAATGTTTCTGACTCCTCACACAAATTAAATAATAAATACTTTTGAGGTATGTTTGATATTTTGTTCGCTGAGGTCGGTCAGTCTCCGACAGCGATCCACTCTGTTGGATAATAGTCTGGTATGCTAACCTCTGACCTCAGGCGAGATCCATTGACAAAAAATCCGTCGTAGTAAATGGAAATACCATCAGCCAGCCAGGCCGCCCACCAGCCGTAGGTTCCGCTAGATAATATCACGTGATCACAATTGGCGAGGACACCAAAGTGTAGCTCGGCTGAACCGGGCTCCAGTATTTTGACGTCTGTGACATTCAAATTTTCGTGACACCATTCGAGGTCATCGCTTGCCGTCAAGAATGTGACCTTCCTACCGTTCAGCATTGACCTCATTCTGTGAAATGCGTTTATGAAATACGACACCTTCGGGACGCCAAATCCTATTTTTTTATTACCGTCTTCTAAGAAATCGCCCCGTCTGGCGTGTACGCCCACGATGACATGACCTTGGAACTCTGCTCTGACCTTGCCCAACGTCTCATTGATCTGCTTCTGTAGAGGCGCGCAGAAGGTGAACTCTCGCCTAACCTCGTCCTCAATGTTCTCGAAATATCGAAAGGCTTCCCGTGGCCCGTGCAATGTTATGTTTTCCCTTGGCAGATTCCACAGACTGGGGTACACGATTCCAAAAGTGGAGTGGTGCATGACACGGAATCTGTGGGATAGTGGACAATATTGTATTACATTGGACAGTAGCAGCCAGTGTGGAGAAAAGTAGCACCTTCATTCATTTTATATTCTTCTTAAAGACTTTCTTTGTAAACTCCTTTCAAACTTGTCGCAGTGTCTGTTGGCTTTTCTGTCAGTTTGTCTGTTCCTCCTATTTTTTAAATTTAAACACGTGACTCTTTGGTTCATTTAATCGCCTCACCGCATTCGCGTTTTGTAAACATCGCGTCTGCTTCGTTCATTGAACGGCATTAACGGCGGGTAGGGGTGCTCTTATGAGAGCTGTTGGATTTTGGGAATTAAACACATTCGCAACATTCTTCTTTAATCTATAATATGCAAATTGCGATGTTAATACGAAAAGAAGCACACAAAAAAAGGAAAGAATCTGTACAGAGAATACTTTCCAAAATGAATTTAAAAAATAAATATTTATTAACTTTCATCCTGATTCATTTTGAAACCTTTGACTACATAGTAGCTCTGGGAACATACTACTTTAATACTAAGTTCTCTTTAATGCAATAAACAATTTACGATACCATATATAATAGTACAAGCAGTTTCCACAAGACATTTGGTGTATGCAAGAACTCTCTAACACAAGCAGATAAACTCCAATCACAGATTGCGTAAACCGAATTTAGCTTACCAGAATTTTGTGAATTCTATTTATTATTAATTCACTTTTTTAAAGGAGACAAGAAAAGCCATGCTCACCCTTTTGCGCTGATGTTGTCTTGAACATGGGTGATCTGGAAAACATGGTCCAGGTGTGTCCCTGAATGGATGAATGGAATTCTGTTCTGCGCCCTGGCCAACCCAAGCAATGATGCGTAAATAAACATATGGTTCCCGAGGCGACTCTGAAAGATCGTTGTCAGGTATAAAGGTTCTGTGTCGTTGTTGTTGAATGTTGTGGTTTCTTGTTGGCTCGAGTGGGTCGTGTTGTTGTTTTTGGGGGAAGTTGTGTTGTGCACATAAGACTTTGAGTCCAAAGTGATGGTTGAAACATTTTGTTCTGACGAAGCTCCGACTGCTGCCTGTCGCTCACCGGTGACCGAATCGAAGAAATGAACACCAAGCGACCTGAAAGCAATTTTGAAAAGAATGATATTTAAATTGGGAGTGTAAGGCAAAAGACCGATCTACGTGGCGCACAGTTGTCAAAGAGGGCGTCATGGTAGCCGAGGAGCGAGGAATGGAAGAGGCTGCAGACAGAAGAGCTAGGAGAAAGGCCAACACATTTAGAGGCACGGAACTCGTGTGTAAAAACTGTGGTAAAGACTGTCACTCAAGGATAGGACTGCACAGCCACTCGAGAAAATGCAACCCAACCCAACGGTGATGCACCACCGTCTCACGAGACGGAAGGATGCCGATAGATATTTAAATTTCGTAGAAATCAAGCAGTAAATCAAGCAATAACCATTTTAGATCATATGATTTGACAAGGAATTTCGGCCCCGATCACCCTCCCCCCTCCCCCGCCCCACACACACACACTTTTTTTTTAAAAAGTTGTTTCAACTCAGGTTATATGTGTAGAGTACAGAAGGCCCTTTTGATCACAAAACAGGTCCGTATATTTCTCTATGACCGACATTAACATTTTGCACAGAATACTCCAACAATCGTCACTTACGTAGTTGAGACGCACATGTAGATTACTATTACAACTGCGACCGCTGCTGACAACTTGAGCACACTCGATCTCAGCCGCCGAGCTAGACATTTCCTGAGGCTTGACCTGCAACGTGAGAAAAGACGTATTTCCCTGAGAAAATACATGGATAATAGTTCACAGGTTTTGGTAAGATGAATGTTTGGTCAAGATTTTTGGAAAAGTTTTTTTTGAAACAAATTAAGCTTGACCTAAAAATTAAGTTTTTTGGTAAACATCTTTTATAAAACTTAATATTGAGCAGGTTGTTGGTGGGGTTGACAATACACGGATGCAAGTTATGCAATTTATAAGAATTACAGGCGGTCCCCACACTTCCGTCATTGCAACCCGCACATTTTGTGACTCCACTGAACTCTATTAATATTCTAATGACACATCCGCCTTTTTACCGCAGATTCTTTTCATCATTTCAGAAAACGAAGTGGCCATAGGGAACCGATTGCCCTTAGACAAAATGGCTATTCTGTCATCAGTTCACTGTAATTGTTCATTTCCTTAAAAAAGATGGCGTTACCCAACATACATTTTTTTTTCAGTTCAAAGTCATTTACAGCTTCCAGAATTTTGTTCAGAGTTAACTCCATGCCGTTTTAGCAAGCATGGTGTTCCTAGAGTTGTTGCGTCTACTTCTAGTGGCTCAGTGGCTTCTCAAATTGTATCCAGAAACAATAATTTTAAGACTCAGAGGATCGGTTTAAACATTGTAAAAGAATTTGCATGGACTTGGGAAATTTTTTGGCGATGCAAGGAGAACAAGATTTTATAGAGAAAATATCCTTTCTTGAAACTATTATAAGTTTCTGGAGAAGTCCAGCAAATGTACATGAAAAGGAATCAGCATCAAAGTTTGTTTAAGGTGAACCACATGCAACGTGAACTAGTTGGTTTTGTTGTGCATGTAAATGACATTCCTTTGTCCCATGAGGAAACTGTTGCTGCAAATAATGCAGAGGTTCTTTTAACTGAAACTAGTATTAGTACTCTTGCAAATCTTAAATCTGACAAAGTTCGCCCAAAGGGAAGACCTAAGTCCAAAAAAAATTTTTACTCGTAAGCGAAAAAGACAGTTTCCCCAACCAGTCTCCAAGTTGAGCCCTGATTGTTAGAAAGAAATTATTCTTTCAGCTGTAGTTGTTGAACACACTGATTTCTCTATTTGAATCGGTAACAAAAAAATGTAAAACATTTCACTGAATTTTGTGATTCCATTCTCGGTGGTGCAGTTGATTTTATTAGTGTCATTTTTTACTGATGATGCATGGTCAGATGTGCATCACTCATTGTTAGGTTTAAAGTATAATCCTTGATGTCGTTGAGAAGAGTGTCAAGTGTTTTCATGATTGCCTTGTTAAGGATGGCCGGCTGTGAACATTGTCTTTGTTGGCTTCTTTTTGATTGTGTTCGCTTCAGTTCCAAGATAAAACGTGTCAACTTGGTTTTGCAAAGATTGTTGGGATCTCTCATAGTTCTTAAATTTTTTTTTTTTATTGTTACTGGTAATATATAATGCATGATTGAGACTAAATAATATGGCAATCACTCTTTCCTTTACTTGAAATGTGTTACATGCCTGAAGTACAGAATGTTTGCTGTGAAATTATTTTGATGAGAACTATATCAATTTAAATTATAAGTAGAAACTTTACTTATTGATGAGAACTATATTAATTTAAATTATAAGTAGAAACTTGACTTATTGATGAGAACTATATTAATTTAAATTATAAGTAGAAACCTTACTTAGTAGTCTTGTATGACTTTAAAAAAATATTTAATTGTGAAAATGCCCGGCTGAGATAATCATTGTTGACCTGTTCTTGTAAATTTATTTTCACTGCTAATTCGCAATAAATGGTTACGACAGATTTTCAACTATTTTTATAAATATGTAAATGTTTTTAATGTGGTCGTGTAAATACCCATTTTTATTACATTTCTTGGGCAGATATTTGTTTCCTAAACTTACATTTCTTGGGCAGATATTTGTTTCCTAAACTTACATTTCTTGGGCAGATATTTGTTTCCTAAACTTACATTTCTTGGGCAGATATTTGTTTCCTAAACTTACATTTCTTGGGCAGATATTTCTTTCCTTAAACTTACATTTCTTGGGCAAATATTTGTTTCCTAAACTTACATTTCTTGGGCAGATATTTGTTTGCTTAAACTTACATTTCTTGGGCAGATATTTGTTTCCTAAACTTACATTTCTTGGGCAGATATTTGTTTACTTAAACTTACATTTCTTGGGCAGATATTTGTTTCCTAAACTTACATTTCTTGGGCAGATATTTGTTTGCTTAAACGTACATTTCTTGGGCAGATATTTGCTTCCTAAACGTACATTTCTTGGGCAGATATTTGTTTCCTAAACTTACATTTCTTGGGCAGATATTTGTTTCCTAAACTTACATTTCTTGGGCAGATATTTGTTTACTTAAACTTACATTTCTTGGGCAGATATTTGTTTCCTAAACTTACATTTCTTGGGCAGATATTTGTTTGCTTAAACTTACATTTCTTGGGCATATATTTGCTTCCTAAACGTACATTTCTTGGGCAGATATTTGTTTCCTAAACTTACATTTCTTGGGCAGATATTTGTTTCCTAAACTTACATTTCTTGGGCAGATATTTGTTTCCTAAACTTACATTTCTTGGGCAGATATTTGTTTCCTAAACGTACATTTATTAATTTATTATTAAACATATTATCATAGTCTACAATAGTGTGTACAATTTGTAAAGACATCTTTCTTTGTTTTTTTTTTGTTCAAAAATATTTTAAAGTCTGTAGTAAATTCTTAATTTTTAGGAGAATATCTTGCTGAAATTATTTTTGTAAAATATTTTGTTTGACCTTTGCGTGATAATTTCACATTGATATGCTTTAAATTTCAATTTGGTTGACTCCAATATTCTTAATATTGCTTAATTTACTTTTTTTTTTTTTTTTTTAATGAACTTCAATCTACTTTTTGTCACCTTTTAATATTTTGTAAAATTATGCTTCGGTTCATTTTTGTTTGAAATAAATTTGTATTTACATTCTTGTGACAACCCTACAAAATTTGTATTTATTATATGTATAACTGGTTGTGTGTGCGAGAGATTTGAAAGTTCCAACTAAGTTACTGTATTTTGTAAGAAAGAGAGTATCAAAACTATACTAATGAGTAGTAAATGTCATTTAAAACTTCCACCCATAGTCTTCTATCACCGCAAAGGGTTCTTTTTATGTTTTAAGTATTTATTTTCAATGTGGCATGACTTAGTGGTTTTGAAACCAAACTCCCTTCACAGATCACATAGTTGTTCCCGCTCAAGCATTACTTCTGTACATTAATGAAAGAAATGATGCAAACAATCGTGTACTGTACAAGCAGGATAGGTTAGAAAATAAAAGGAGACAATAAATGGCGAAGGAATGATGTAACCTACGTGAATGCTTTTATTGGCTGCCTATCCATATTGGCCCCTCATTTATTCTATGGGTTACTGGAGTGCACAACTCAAATAACAAAACAACCAAGCAAAAACGTTCACAAGCCAGTTAAGAACGATTTTTGCATGTATTAAATTTTAAATTATGCACCGGTGTGTTAGATCCAGTAGCCAGGTTTGGTAGAAAAAGAAGACAAGCCCTCCAAAAATAGGTCTCTTTCTCATCCTTCATACAATATTGCATCCTTTAAGAAGTATGAGGGAGATTAGTGAAAAAAAAAATTCATTCTAGATATCAGAAAAAAAAAACTGTCAGTGTCCGCCATGGGCGCCTGCAAGGTGGGGGGGGGGTAAGGGGGGCACTTGCCCCCCCCTGGATTGATTGCATACAAAATTGATTGGATAAAAAATTTTTAAACAAAAAAAAACAAAAAATGTATTAAAGTAAAGAGAAAATAAAGAGAAAATAAAAAAGCTGATGTCCTTTCCGTTCATTTACCATACAAA
>CAXITT010000170.1:1194952-1254271 GCA_964033795.1 Lymnaea stagnalis
AAAAAAACATTAAACTAAAAAAATGGCAAAAAATAAAAAAAAAAAAATAAAAAAAAAAAAAAAATGCTGCTAAGAAATTTAACAAGAAAAAAAAAAAGAACTAAAAAGAATAAAACTATGAATGTATGAAATAACAAGGAGGAAAAAAAAATATTTTTTTAAAAATTCTCATACTACTACTGTTACAAAACCCGGGTCCAAAGCCATTTAATCTATACGGATCCACTTCGGGTCCGAAATCCATTTTGTCTAATGGGACCCGTGTCCCTATAACTGCAGCCTTCAGAAAAACCAAAGAAGATATTTCGCACCAAACACACTTGCTTTTTTTTTTAAAGATTCTCACCTAGCGCAGTTACAAGGAATTTTCTTTTATTTGGTTAAATCAGTGTATTCATATTTCCTTCATCTTCCAGTTGAGAAACAGTAATCACCGAGTTACGGGGGTTGGGATTGTGGGGTGGAACGTAAAATTTAACAGCAAATGTTGCCATTGGCAAAAATTCTTTTTGCCAAGTTTCAGCACGATAGGTTGAGGTGAAGTAGGTCTGTTAGCAGTCCAAATATTTTGAAAGCCACGAAAAAAGTGGAAATTGATATAAACGACTAGCGAGTACCCGGCATGCGTTGCAATGCCACTCAAAGAAAGAAAGTGTTTGCATGTTAATTATGTTTCTTAAAGAGCTTTTAAATACTCAAAGTTTCTCTTGTTTTTCAGTCTGGTATATACACGAATAAATCAGAAGATTTTCCGACGCGAGAGCAGGCCACATACATCTGTCAATGGGAGAAGCATGGGTTTTCCAAATTTAGTCCGCAAACTTGTAGCGATTGTCCCTATGCTTTGTGGATAGTCATTGCAGATGCGTGTCGCATCGGAAACTGTAGGCGTTTGAATTCAAATGGCATATATGTTGGAATCATTGGGATATATGGCAAAAGTACATCACCTAGTTTAAATTTTCCATTTAAAATAGTAACTTCAAATAGTAACAACAAATTTCGGAAGATTCATTTGAACAAATGTACCGTACCTAATTATTCTATATCAAAGTGCGTTTCTCGTTGCAAATCACGATCGAAAAGTTTGTTTGCAGATAGATTCCGAGAGGTCATTCCCAACTCACGAATCATCAATCAATATGAATAGTATTTCATGGCACTGACTTTCTTATTCGATTCCTCATCTGTCTGTGGATTTCTCAATTTGATGTTAAAATGATATCCATCTTCTCTTTGCCAAAATAAAATAGGATATTGCAATCCATCGTATGGGCGATGAGTTTCTGAGACTCGCTGAACATCACCACTTCTGCGATGAAGAATTATATCATGTGAGTTACATTCTTCGCCAACTATAACGATCGCCACTTCACCAATTGTTGGTGCATTGTATTGTCTTTCATGTTGCTCTAACTATGACTTTGTATTCATCAGTCGGCATCTTTTCAAGTGCAATTCTAAACATTTGAATTAATTCGTTGTTTTGCAAAAATAACGTCTGTCAAATAGTCACACTTACTGTCACTGGGGCCATTTGTGGACATTTCGTCATATAATAATTTATATATTTATATGACTTATTACATGGATACATTTTAACGGCTTTTGCATTTCTAAATAGATACACATCTAGAGATATCTCTTTTATCAGTAGGAATATATCATGCGTGTTTTAAATAATTTCTAACATACTAAGATTGATATTATAGGTTGTTGTTTTTGTTTTTTTTAATACTCAAGACACATTATTTTTAAATGTGACTATTATTCTATTCAATATTTAGCGACATTTTTATCATGTTCTTAGAGCTACAATACAGTGTTATGATGTTAGAGCCCAATACAGTGTTATGATGTTAGAGCTCAATACAGTGTTATGATGTTAGAGCTCAATACAGTGTTATGATGTTAGAGCTCAATACAGTGTTATGATGCTAGAGCTCAATACAGTGTTATCTTGTTAGAGCTACAATACGGTGTTATATTGTTAGAGCTACAATACAGTGTTATGTTTATAGATCTACAATACATTGTTATGTTTATAGAGTTACAATAAAGTGTTATCTTGTTAAATCTACAAGACAGTGTTATCTTGTTAGAGCTACAATACAGTGTTATATTATTAGTGCTACAATACAGTGTTATATTGTTAGAGCTACAATACCGTGTTACATTGTTAGAGTTACAATACTGTGTTATGTTTATAGAGTTACAATAGAGTGTTTGAGGGAAAGGGCTCAGTGGGTAAGTTGTGGAGTGCAGTGAATGTATGAATAATTTTAGTGGAATTTGAGGTCAAGTGCAGTAGACAAACGGGAGAATCCAGTGGACAATTTTGGATAAAGAAGCAGGCGATATAAGAAGATGGAAGGCTGGTGTGATGGGTTTAAATGTGAGGATGGGAATAATAAAGATAAAATTGTACACAGAACAGTCGACGAGAGAGAAATGCATATTGTATACTGAATGAGAGGCAAACATTATAGGTGCCACAATGATAGTCAAACAGTATACATGTCACAATGATAGTAAAAAATTATACATATCGCAATGATAGTCAAACATTATACATGCCACAATGATAGTCAAACATACATGCCACAATAAGAGTAAAAAATTATACATTCCACAATGATAGTCCAAAATTTTACATGCAAAAATGATAGTCAAACATTATACATACCACAATGATAGTCAGACATAATATATACCACAATGATAGTCAGACATAATTTTTAACACATAAGATTTAAACTTAAAATATACCACAATGAGATTCAGACATTATAGCTACGACAATGATAGTCAAATAAATATATATAAAATAATGATAATCAAACATTTTACGTTCCACAATGATAGTCAAAGAAAATGTATACCACAATGAAAGCCAAACTTTATACAAACAACAATGAGAGTCAAACAATGACAGTGAGACATAATGCATGCCTCAATGAAATTCAAACATGTACACCACAACGAGATTCAAACATACCGTATACCACAATGAGAGTCAAACATAATATATACCACAATGAAATTCAAATATTACGTACACCACAACGAGATTCAAACATATCGTATACCTCAATGAGAGTCAAACATAATATATACCACAATGAAATTCAAATATTACGTACACCACAGTGAGAATCAAATGCAATTATGCCACCCAATTTCAATGAACATCAAATTTGCAAGACATTCCTTTTTTTAATTATTTGTTTGGTCTCAATCAATGAATATAGAAAAATGTCTTATTTCGTACAAATAAGATTAACAGATGGTTTGACATGTGCTTTAATGGAACTAGATTCAGTCAGAGATAAAAAGTTACTATTTAAAAGCAAAACTCTTTAAAAAAAAATATTTAAAAAAATTATAAGACATATATTTTTTTCAAGCTAATTTTTTTTTTTTTTTTTTTTCAAGTTTTTTAATCAATTAAAAAATTATAAGACATATATTTTTTTCAAGCTAATTTTTTTTTTTTTTTTTTTCAAGTTGTTTAATCCATTAAAAAAAATCCGATGTATTAAATTAGAGGTCAGCTCACCTTACAATATTCATCGTTGAAATTTACGTCCTCTCATTGGGAGCACAATATTTAGGGAGAAACTGATCACACATTAGCCGTGTGCTGGGTCCAAGAAGTAGTGCCTGAATGACACAAAAGATGGGAAGGGGCCTCTGAGAAATCCATAATGAAACGGTCGACTGCACAACTTGGCGGTGAATAGACGAACAATCCTTAGCACACGTCAACACTTTATAGTTGTTTTTTTTCATCAGGGTATTACTATTTCATCAGGGTATTGGTATGTCATCAGGGTATTGGTATGTCATCAAGGTATGTGTATGTCATCGCGTATCTGTATGTTATTAGGGTATTTCAATAAATGAAATGGCCCAATTTTTTATTTTTTTTTAAATTTTCTTATATTTTAAGCTTGACATTTTTCTGTTTTCATATCGTCCTCAAGATATGTTCATCATTTGGACCTCGAGATATGCTCTTACAAATAAACCTCGAGATATGCTCGTTCATATAGACCTTGATATATGCTCGTACATATATCCCTCAAAATATGCTCGTACATATAAACCTCGAGATATGCTCGTTCATATAGACCTTGATATATGCTCGTACATATAGCCCTCAAAATATGCTCGTACATATAGACCTCGAGATATGCTCGTACATATAGACTTCGAGATATGCTCTTACATATAAACTTCGAGATATGCTAGTACATATAGACCTCGAGATATGCTCTTACATATAGACCTCGAGATATGCTTGTACATATAGACCTCGAGATGTGCTCTTACGTAGTGACCTTGAAATATGCTCGCACATATAGACCTTGAAATATGCTCGTACATATAGACCTCGCGATATGCTGGTACATATAGACCATGCAATAAGCTAAATCGTACTGTCTTGGAGATATGCTCGGAATGACGATGTTAGTCCCCTACGTGGTTTCCTTAAGTGGAGCCCCGAGACTGGCCGATCACGTACCACCTTCTAACACTAGACACGGTACACATCTAAAAGGTGATTGTCTGGCTTCTTAACCCTTGTTGCTTTATCTCCTCTCATTGGGTTTAGTGGGGTGTGAGTGTGTGGGAAGTGTGTGTGTGTGGGGGGGGGGGTGGCGGAGATTAGGTTTTAACCTCGCCCTATTGTCTGGCTTCTTAGTCCTTGTTGCTTTATCTCCTCTCGTTGGGTTTAGTGGGGTGTGGGTGTGTGGGAAGTGTGTGTGTGGGGGGGGGGGTGGCTGAGATTATGTTTTAACCTCGCCCTTATCTGTTTTGGTTCAAGACTTGCAATCGTGGTGGATGTCACGTAGTGGAGAGACATTATTGTTGGATGATCGCAGTTGGACAGTTTGTTGGATGATCGCAGTTGGACATTTTGTTGGATGATCACCTGCGTCAGACGTTGTTGGCCGTTTGTGCACCCAGATCGCGTGTCGTTCCTGTTGGTAAGCTCATCTCGGAGTAGGAAGCCGAATGACGTTTAACTGCAGTTGGTCTTCATATGATGCTGTCGGGGTGACTAGTTGAGTGGAATCCAAATTGACTTGGTAGCTCCTGGCAATTACAATACATAAACATTTGGCCAGCATGAACATCTCGTTTGAGGTCAACGTGTAACATTTTGATTGAATTAACAATTTCTTGAGGAGGCCACTCGCAAAACCTGATAAGTCCCCTTAAAAAAAAAAAATGACTATTAACTCTTTTGGCTGATTTGTTTTTTTAAAGTATCGATCGACAATATTTTAACTCGTTTTCAAGTGCCAATCTACAGTATTTTATGCATTTAATTTAAGTCTAAAATGTGACCATTAAAAACATACCATCTAATATTTGATATATGAATTTAATTTACAAAAACAGATTTCTCTCAAAAGCAACCCGGTGTTCCTTAGCAGAACGTTGCAATTGGACATCTCGAGTGATATTATTAAATGAATTTCATTAAAAACCCTTTACATAAAGCTTCGCCCCTTTTTTTTCAGATCACGTCATCGTCGCATTGACAAAAGTCTCCATTTTTTTGACTACTGCGCCGTTAATCCGCGGGTGTTTTGACGCAGAAGCCACATTGCATTGCATTCGTCATTGGTGGCTTTTCCCCCCACGTACGTGGTCCCCCCCCCCCTTTTTTTTTCCAAGAAAAAAAAAACACAAAAAAAACTAGAATACATAAAGAGTTTGGAATCGCGCCATCTCCTAAATTGCTTTCAAGGTAACCCATAACGTTGGTTTGCCACTTTTAAAGTGGCCAGTGTACCGTCGTACACCGTCGTTGGGCACGTAAGGGGTTTTTTTGGGTTTTTTTTGGAATAGGTGTGCCACCAAGAAGAGCAGCTCGAAGGAATTAAAATGTCTTAGTGCACACTGTACACACGTAATTATCAATTGTGTTCTTAATGCACACTCTACACACGTCATTACCAATTATGTTCTTAATGCACACTGTACGCACGTCATTACCAATTGTGTTCTTAATGCACACTGTACACACGTCATTACCAATTGTGTTCTTAATGCACACTGTACACACGCCATTACCAATTGTGTTCTTAAGGCGCACTGTGCACACGGCATTACCTTGCGGTTTTAAATAAAACATATCCGTAACAAGTAACTTTCAATTGAAGTTCTGAGCAACCCTGCTGTCTGACAACACGTCGCGGTGTTCACTTTGTTCGATCAGTTGTTTTTTTGTTTTTGTTTTTTCTGTTCCGTGGTCTATAATTTATAGAGACGTGCCATTGGGACGTTAGGATGATGGAATATCAACAGAACTGTGGAGTGGTTAACAGTTTTTTTTTTTTTTTTTTGGGGGAATGGCTAAATATTTTTTTGTTGAGTGGACTGGTTAACTGTTTTATTGTGGACCGGTTAACTGCTTTATTGTGGACGGGTTACAGCTTTATTTTTTTTTTTTTTTTTGGTGGAATGGCTAAATATTTTTTTGTTGAGTGGACTGGTTAACTGTTTTATTGTGGACCGGTTAACTGCTTTATTGTGGACGGGTTACAGCTTTATTGTGGACGGGTTAACTGCTTTATTGTGGACCGGTTAACTGTTTTATTGTGGACCGGTTAACTGTTTTATTGTGGACTGGTTAACTGTTTTATTGTGGACTGGTTAACTGTTTTATTGTGGACTGGTTAACTGTTTTATTGTGGACCGGTTAACTGTTTTATTGTGGAATGGTTAACTGTTTTATTGTGACCGGTTAACTGTGTTATTGTTGACCGGTTAACTGTTTTATTGTGGACTGGTTAACTGTTTTATTGTGGACCGGTTAACTGTTTTAAAATGAGAGCTACGTAATATTTCTCTTTCGTTTGCATACTTTAATCCCGCACCCCTTAGCTACGCCAATGATTCTACATGATTTTTTTTTTGTAGAAGTTAACAACCTTACAGAAACCACCATAGTAAAGATCAGAGATACAGCACAAGTCAAACAAATAGAAGACACATAGACAAGGCACCCCAAGAAACTTTAGCCAGTGCTTGTCACACTGAAGAGACACTTCAATTCTTCCCAGCATAGGTCAATACGCAGCTAGTTCAGTGTCTAAGAGAAACAGGATGTACTACCACAGTAGTAGACAAGAAACTGATTGACGAATAACACTAAAAAAACATAGATTTTATTAACTATGATAGATATGCCTTCAAGGTGGCCAGAGGCAATCCCTCTTAAAACAATCACTTCCGAAGCGGTATGCATGGCATTGTTAGAAGTATTCTCATGATACGCATTTCCTGATAAAATCATGTCGGATAATGGAGCTCAGTTACCATGAAATTTAACAAATGCAGTCACAAAACTACTAAATATTATACAAATACATTCCACTATAATATACCGACCACAAGCTAATGGCATGTCAGAGCGGTGGAATAAAGCCTGAAAACTATGCTGGCAAAGGTCACAAAGAATGCCATCTCTATGTACCAATGATTCTATTTGCTGACAAAGAAAGTATTCAGGACACTACTGGCTATTCCCCCTTGTGAACTGATGTTTGGAGCCAACGTTAGAGAACCATTAACATTATTTTTAAAAATCTTTTTAGGACAGAAAATGGGAGAACAAATTGTATTTGATTTCATAACAAAAATAAGAGAAAGATTAGTTTATGGAATAAAAGCAGCAAAAGAAAACACAGAGAGAGAAGCCAGAAGATACATTAAAAAGTCAAACAGATATTTGAGAAATCTGATAATTAATCATCAAGTCTTTGTATGGCTACCCAATAAAAAAGGACAACAAGTCTGGCAAGGCCCATTTACTATACAAGACAAAATTAATTTAGTGGATTATGTCATCAAGATAAAAGGAGAATTAAAAGTACTAACTGTAGACTTGATTAGGAAATTCGACACTTATCCAGAAGACCCGAGTGACATTGCAAAAGACATCTCCAACAAAGAAACCATTGCAACAGTCATAAAATTACAAGAAAGTCAAAAAAAACATAAAGATTATTAGACAAGTAACCACAATAATCAAGGAATACAAGGATGTTGTCACAGAAAACATTGGCCACACCAACACCCTGGTGCACAAAATCATGTTAACAAAGGAGCCTACATTTAAGTATTGTAAGGAATTTAGCCTTATCTCAACTCGTTTCTCAATCTACTTTCTGAGGATGGTAACCTCTTTCACTCTGTCTGTCTTACTGCAACACACATTGACTGTTAGACATCACTTTATTGGCTCTGATCGACAATCAAGACTTTGCAATTCTGCTCTGACTGTCTCCTCATGTCTATCCTGGCCACTAGACTGTCCGGCCCGCCCAAAGTCCAACTAACACTCTCCGGCTTCGCTCACTTGGCGTACTCCGCTTCGCTCGGCTTGTCTCTGCTTTACTCTCCTTAGCTCATGGTTCTCCCTTCCTCAAATCTAACCGTCCCCTCTTATAGGTCCACTAGCCGACCGAGGTGTCTCTAGAGATGACTTCCCCGTGCTATTCTAAAGTCTAATTATCTTAGCGCCACCGTCACGCTCGTGCTTGGTGGTCAGTCTTGGTACCGTTTGTTTTCCCTCCCACACCTGCCTGATTACCTCCCCTGCCGTCTAAAGACTTGATTTATACTAATTTCCTGTCAAACGCGTGCTTTCTGGGTCTGTGGCTTCTACTAAAATCTTCTGCGCGTGTGATTCGCCAGTTTTTGACCGTGGGTTTTCCCCGCACCGTCGACATCCCTTGTATTCCACTTCTTAATTTATCTGCTACGCGTCTAAATTAGCCAAACACCTGGACCGAGACTGAACTCTCTACAATATTTTCTAAACAGGTTTATATAATAATACATACCAGTAATAACTATTTTCTAAAAAGTTTATTAAATAATAAAATATCAATAAGTATTTTATAAAAAATGTATATTATAATACAAAATCAATAAATATTTTCTACAAAGTTTATACAATAATGCAATATCAATAAATATTTTCCAAAAAGATTGTATTACAATACAATATTAATAAATATTTTCTAAAAACTATCTATATTAGAACAATATCAATTTCCTATAACTATTTTCTAAAACGTCAATATAATATTTTATAATTGAACCAAACAGGACATGTAAAGTCTGTGTCAGTATGATTACCCCCCCCCCCACGATAGTAGCCGAAGTGAACAAGGGCAGGCGTACGCTTAGCTGGACGCTTAGAGAGAATGCAAAGAGACAGAGGAGTGAAGAGGTTGCACCAGCAAAAAACGCTAGAGGAAAACTACTCAAATGCAGACCTAGGCTTAGATGGATGGACGATGTTGGAAAAGATCTACATCGGCTGTTAATCCAAGGATGAAGAAGAAAAGCAATAGTTAGGAGTGTGTGGAAGGAAGAGGTTAGGCAGGCCAAAGCCCCCACACGGGCTGTTGCGCCACAGAGATGGTGAGATGTATGTGTGGGTAAATTATAATTGTAGCACGCCTTTTTTTGTTGAATTTAATTTATATTTATATTAAAATACATTTAAAAATATTTCCTAAAATCCTATATAATTTATTTGTTCAAAATATTTTCTAATGAATCTATAAAATAACATCCATTATTTTTTTTTCTCTAAAAAGTGTATATAATACTTTATAATTTACATACATTTTTGTTTAAAGTGTGTATAATAATTAGTTTTTTTAAAATTATTTCTCTAATAAAGTTTATATAATAAATCATTAATTAAAACACTTTCAAATAATTCTACATACAATTTTTTATTTCTATCCTCGGGGATCTATCTACCTCACACTGACCCAAGCGACGTTAACAACAAAAAAAATGAGTAATACAGTTATAAATATGAAAAAAATGAAATAAACGTCTGTAGATTTGGCCGTTTTAAGAAATATACGTTTAAACATGACTGAAACAAGTCTACTGTTTACTACAATATGTAGCAATAAATATGTTGCTAGTAGGTAGAACCCCAGCAATCAGCACAATCAGTGCAATCATTAAAATCAGTGCATTAAGTGCAATCTGTGGAATTAGTACAATCGGTTCCATCAGTAGACGCCAATAATATATTTGGCTACGGTGATTTGATCTTTGTAAAATGTTTGAACTTTCTATCTTATTTCTAGAACGTTCGATATTTCGATTTTTAAAAAAAAAATTACATAAATATCATTTTTTTTGTTTCGCTAAGTCTGTGTGAATTTACGCAAATATTTTTGAAGTTTCAAATGAGTATAGTATAGGAGGTTCCAAAATGATTTTCCTCATTAATAGCCAAATAAGCTTGGGTTACAATTCAAGCTTCTACGTACATTAATGGATCGTTTGACGTTTTTCGAACGATGTTAGTGGTACAATTTAAAAAAAAAATGAAGTCTGTTCGTTCTCTAACCTAAAATATTCGTTGCTGTAAAATATTAAAGATTAAATTCTTATGGGACCCGGAGATATGGGACCCGGATCCCCCCGCCCCCCCACCCCCACCCCCCCCCCATAGAAAGCATTCAAATGAAACATCATTGTAAACTTCTTCGGATTTTAAGGGGATAAATGTGTACTATTAACTTCATTTTTCTGAGTGGTTTTTGTAAAGACTCGGTGTCAGGGATAATCCAAAATGGCCTCTTTTTGGAATGGAAATTTAAAAAAAAAATTAATTGCGCAAGAGGTAATAGACATCTGTGAATAACTCTTTTTAAAAAGACATCCTTTAAAACGTTACATTTGTCTGTAAATCTTTTCTTTCCCCCTCTTTTCTTTTCCTCTTCCCCCCATTTAATCTCTCATGTAATTATTTTCTGTGACAATTCTTGTGCTGCCCTCACGGATACTACTTCTCAGCTAAGTGCTATTTTGAACATTTTATTCTGTTTCTCCTGCCTGTTCGTTCGCTGACGAAGGCTTCCTGCCGACACGTTCGTTATTCTGTTGCTTTGACGTTACATTCTTTTACGCCTTTCCCATTTAGCAAATGTCACATCACTTAGAAGATGCCACATACCACATACGAAACTCCACATAAACACACCACATTGAACACACCACACAAGAGCTGACCATATTAAGACAAATGTATTCTGTTAAAGAGAGCTGCTTATGACACACCTATAAATATACGAAGTCATACTTGCATTTTGTAACATGCATCCTTTGAAACGTATATAACCCAAGGAAAACCTTATCGTTTTGGGCAATTCGACAAAAGCTGACGGTCGAGCTCGACCGCGCACAGCATTCAGTATGACGCACTGACGTGGACACATAACCAAATAACACATTTAAAAAGAAAACCTATAAATATTTGATTAAAAAAATGTATATCAGCATATTTTATGCACAAATTATAATTATACACAATTATATGTAATGGAAAAGAACAGTGTGTGCAATATATATGCAATGGACCGAAATCATTAATTGTTTTTAAAAAAATAATAGATCTGAATCCTTTCACCAATTAAATAATAAATACTTTTGAGGTATGTTTGATATTTTGTTCGCTGAGGTCGGTCAGTCTCCGACAGCTATCCATCGTGGTGGATAATAGTCTGATAAGTTAACGTCCGACCTCATGCGAGATCCATTGCTGAAATACCCGTCGTAGTAAATGGAAATACCATCAGCCAGCCAGGCCGCCCACCAGCCGTAGGTTCCGCTGGATAATATCACGTGATCACAATTGGCTAGGACACCAAAGTGCAGCTCGGCTGAACCGGGCTCCAGTATTTTGACGTCTGTAAAATTTAAATTTTCGTGACACCATTCGAGGTCATCGCTTGCCGTCAAGAATGTGACCTTCCTACCTTTCAGCATTGACCTCATTCTGTGAAATGCGTTTATGAAATACGACACCTTCGGGACGCCAAATCCAAGTTTTTTATTAAAGTCTATTAGGAAATCACCCCGTCTGACGTGTACTCCCACGATAACATGACCTTTGAACTCTGCTCTGACCTTGCCCAACGTCTCATTGATCTGTCTCTGTAGAGGCGCGCAGAAGGTGAACTCTCGCCTAACCTCGTCCTCGATGTTCTCGAAATAGCGAAAGACTTCCCGTGGCCCGTGCAATGTTATGTTTTCCCTTGGCAGATTCCACAGACTGGGGTACACGACGCCAAAAGTTGTGTGCCTCATCAGGCGGAATCTGTGGGATAGTGGTCAAGAATGTATTACATTGGAGAGCAGCGGAGGATGACGGTGAAAATCAGAATTTTAATTTATTTTTATTCTTTAAGTCCTTCTTTTTTTACACGCATTTCAAACTTGTCGGTTTGTCTGTTGGTATGTTTCTTTGTCTGTTTGTATGTTTGGTTGTTTGTCTGTTCATCATATTTTTTTATTGCTTAAACACGGGACTATTTTTTGTTCATTTAATCGTCTCACCACATCTGAGTAGTGTAAACTGACTAGCACACATATTCCTGGGAAGATCTGAGAAAGTCTGCCAATAGGGCCATTCTCGGTACGCATTTGCATCGACTATTCTGCTAAGTCTTTATTAGCGTATTGAAATTTTAAAAAAAAAAAATTATTTTTAAATGATAAGTTATGATATAGATTAAGAGCGTGGATAAGATATCGACACATTTATGTTTTCTTCAGGCTGATTCATCAGATGTATCGGATTTATGGTACACCGTGATGTTCAAATAAAAAAAAATATATTCTCAAAATTCTTAAACGTTTTAAAGACTTAATAAAAAATGACTCGATTATAATGGTTGTAATGTAGTCAGTTCAGAATTTTTAAAAGAAAAATTAATGTCGAACCGTCAATAAACACAAAAGAGTGACAGTAAATTTACTGTGTTAAAATACCATGACTCTCTCACCTTAATAATGAAAAAGGTGTTATTTTTATACTGAGTTCTCTTATATGCCATAAACAGTTTATGATAAGATAATGTATTTACTAAATACTGTTAGTACAAATAGATTCCACAAGACTGATAGTGTTACCTTGTATGCAATAACTCTCTAACTGAAGAAGATTAAACTCCAATCACAGATTGCGTTGAACGAATTCATCTTTACCGAACGATTATGAAAATCTCATTTACTACTAATTTCATTTTTGTTGAAGGCGAGAAAAGTAAAAAGCCATTCTCACCCTTCTGCGCTGATGCTGTCATCGACATGGGAGATCTGGAAAACGTTGTCCAGGTACGTCCCTGAAGGTATGAATGGGGTTCTGTTCTGCGCCCTGGCTAGTCCAAGCAATGACGCGTAAATAAACAAATGGTTGCCTAGGCGACTCTGAAAGATCGTCGTCAAGTAGAAAGGCCCTGTATTGGCCTGTGATTCATCGATGCTGTTTAAGCTAGTGAAAGCATGTTTGAAAATATTTAAAAACATTTTTTTTTTAAAGTCTCAGAAATTATGCAGCCAATTAAACAATAAGTATTGCTTATCGCATGATTAGCCGCCATTCCCTGTCAAAGGAATTGAGTTTTTTTGTTTTCTTTTTAATTTCCTTTTGAAGTTGTTTAAACTCACGACATATGTGTAGAGCATAGGGGTGCAATTACATAACAGAAAACAAACGGATAAAACCGTCGAGGCCCAAGATCAACATTTTGAACGGAATACGCTAACCCCCGTCTTTGACTTACGTGGTCAGGGCAGACATGTAGAGTACTATTAAACATGCGACCGCTCCCGTCATCTTGAGCAGTCCCGATCTTAACCGCCAGGCAAGACATTCCCTGAGGCTTGACCTACAACACGAGAAAGGACATCTTAGACGAGTCAAGCTCATGGGTTGTGGTGAGACGAAAACTGGTCTATTTTTTATGGGGAAAATGACTAATATTTGTATAATATATTGTTTTAAGTAAGATCAGACGTAAATTTTCTCAGTTCACACGATCACTTTTTCGGTCCGACATGTGATGCGTTTCTTTGTTTGTTTGAAGCCTTGTTTGAAGCTTTCAAATTACAATTCCATCAAATTTATTTTTTTTGTCCACTCCACCCCCTCCCAAAAAAACAACAAAAACCAACAACATACAAACAAACAAACCAAGAAACCAAGCACAAGATAGTGCGGTCATACAACAAACAAACCAACAAACCAAGAAACAAAGCACAAGATAGTGCGGTCATACAACAAACAAACCAACAAACCAAGAAACCAAGCACAAGATAGTGCGGTCATACAACAAACAAACCAACAAACCAAGAAACCAAGCACAAGATAGTGCGGTCATACAACAAACAAACCAACAAACCAAGAAACCAAGCACAAGATAGTGCGGTCATACAACAAACAAACCAACAAACCAAGAAATCAAGCACAAGATAGTGCGGTCATACAACAAACAAACCAACAAACCAAGAAACCAAGCACAAGATAGTGCGGTCATACAACAAACAAACAAACAAACCAAGAAACCAAGCACAAGATAGTGCGGTCATACAACAAACAAACCAACAAACCAAGAAACCAAGCACAAGATAGTGCGGTCATACAACAAAAAAAACAACAAACCAAGAAACCAAGCACAAGATAGTGTGGTCATACAACAAACAAACCAACAAACCAAGAAACCAAGAAACCAAGCACAAGATAGTGCGGTCATACAACAAACAAACCAACAAACCAAGAAACCAAGCACAAGATAGTGCGGTCATACAACAACAAAAACAATTGACGCAAATTCGATCTGGTGAGCTAAGCATTCGTTAATTGAAAGCCTTCGTGAGATCGTCGTATTGAAAGCCTTCCAGAGATTCGTCGTATTGAAAGCATTCGTGAGATTCGTCGTATTGAAAGCATTCGTGAGATTCGTCGTATTGAAAGCATTAGTGAGATTCGTCGTATTGAAAGCATTCGTGAGATTCGTCGTATTGAAAGCATTCGTGAGATTCGTCGTATTGAAAGCCTTCGTGAGATTCGTCGTATTGAAAGCCTTCATGAGATTCGTCGTATTGAAAGCCTTCATGAGATTCGTCGTATTGAAAGCGTGAGATTCGTCGTATTGAAAGCATTCATGAGATTCGTCGTATTGAAAGCATTCGTGAGATTCGTCGTATTGAAAGCATTCGTGAGATTCGTCGTATTGAAAGCATTCGTGAGATTCGTCGTATTGAAAGCATTCGTGAGATTCGTCGTATTGAAAGCATTCGTGAGATTCGTCGTATTGAAAGCATTCGTGAGATTCGTCGTATTGAAAGCATTCGTGAGATTCGTCGTATTGAAAGCATTCGTGAGATTCGTCGTATTGAAAGCATTCGTGAGATTCGTCGTATTGAAAGCATTCGTGAGATTCGTCGTATTGAAAGCATTCGTGAGATTCGTCGTATTGAAAGCATTCGTGAGATTCGTCGTATTGAAAGCATTCGTGAGATTCGTCGNCGTCGTATTGAAAGCAGACGCTTATAAGTTCAAGATACGTTTGTGCAAAAGTTTTTAAAAAGAAATGAAATTTTAAAAAACATTTTTAAACGGCGAAAATTTATAAAACATAAATTTAAAAAGAAACATATATATATATATATATATATACATATATATATATATATATATATATATAATTTAAAAAAGGCAAGGAATCGAAGAAAATGTTCAAAGTTTTAGTGTGAAGATGTACGACAGAGTTACGGTTGTTTGCGCTTCGTTTGGCTTTTCTGACTTTAAAACCAGGTTGTCTTACCGGAAGTTAATCCGGACTTGTTACAAGCAATGTTACTTTTATGCGCTGATTTGATTTTTTTTTCGCTTCATTTGCTTGTCTCCCTTACATTGCTTTCCTCCATTACGTTGTTCATCTCCCCTACATTGTTTATATGGCCCCCCTCCCATAGATTTTTACTTTTGCATTGTTCATCTCCAAGTCCTTGATCATCTCCACTACATCGTTCATCGGTCATGGCCAATACGTTGTTCATCTAAACTACTTTGTTAATCTCCACTACATTGTTCATCGACAATACATTAGTCATCTGCACTATATTTGTTCATCTCAACTATATTGTTCATCTTCACTATATTGTTCATCTTCAGCATATTGTTCGTCTCAACTATATTGTTCGTCTCCCCTATACTGTTCATCTCCACTATATTGTTCATCTTCACTATTTTGTTCATCTCCACTATATTGTTCATCTTCACTATATTGTTCATCTTCACTATATTGTTCATATTCACTATATTGTTCATCTCAACTATATTGTTCATCTTCACTATATTGTTCATCTTCACTATATTGTTCATCTCAACAATATTGTTCATCTCCACTTTATTGTTCATCTTCACTATATTGTTCATCTTCACTATATTGTTCGTCTCCCCTATAGTGTTCGTCTCCACTATATTGTTCATCTTCACTATATTGTTCATCTTCACTATATTTTTCATCTTCACTATATTGTTCATCCCCACTATATTGTTCATCTCCACTATATTTTTCATCTCCACTATATTGTTCATCTCCACTATATTGTTCATCTTCACTATTTTGTTCATCTCCACTATATTTTTCATCTTCACTATATTGTTCATCTTCACTTTATTGTTCATCTTCACTATATTGTTCATCTTCACTATATTGTTCGTCTCCCCTATAGTGTTCGTCTCCACTATATTGTTCATCTTCACTATATTGTTCATCTTCACTATATTGTTCATCTTCACTATATTGTTCATCTTCACTATATTGTTCATCTCCATTATATTGATCATCTCAACTGTTTTGTTTATCCCCACTATATTGTTCATCTCCACTAAATAGATCATCTCCACTATTTGTGCATCTCCACAATATTGTTCATCTCCACTATATTGATCACCTCCACTATTTTGTTCATCTCCACTATATTGTTCATCTCCACTATATTGTTCATCTCAACTATATTGTTCATCCCCACTTCATTGTTTATCTCCTAAACCTAGTTTATTTCCACTACATTTCTCACAGCCCCTACATTGTTCATCTCCTATACTGTGTACATCTCCACTATATTGTTCATCTCCACAAAATTGTTCATTTCCAATACTATGTTTAGCTCCACTAAAGTTTTCATTCCCACAAATTGATGGACTGTGAAAACGATCTTGCCTAACTGACGTGAACATTTTGGAGTTAACAAAATGTGTTCCTCACACCTTTGTCACACTTAGGTCAGAAAACCCGGTCACTAGCCAACCCCAAGAATTAACTACCAGCAAGTGAAGAAGATTTAATGGTGCCCGTTCCGAAATTAACGTCTTTCCAATAATGAATTATCAGAAGATGAACTTTTAAAAGAAAAAAAAAATATACGCGACTAAGAAGACATATAAGGCAGCAAATGTTGAATATCACACATTCATGGACAGGTAAGTATTTGATGTTTTGAGATTTATAGCTGAATGGGATTTCCTAGAAACTCTTCCAATGCTCTCACTATGCCTTTAATTGGTTTTTACAATGTGAGTTTGTGTGGCTTCATGTGAGCGGAGATTTTCAAAACTAAGGTCCTATCAAGAACTATTAGCGATCCACTAGGGGACAGTCACGGCTTTCTGATCTTGCTCTATTATCAATTGAATGTGATGTGGTGAAGCATATGCATTTTGATAAAGTGATTGACAAGTTTGTAGCCTTGAAGACCACGAAAGGAACATACTTCAAAATTAAGTAAATTTAATGTAAAAGTAGCTATATCTAATCGTTGTTACGGTCCTTAAATACATGATTTATTTATTTGTTGTTCTTTTCAGTGTTATACCGGAGACGTATTTTGACAAGAAGAAATCGATTAGAAGTTTTGGGAAGAGGTTTGACACCATGAGTTTACCGCACAGGGTGACACCGTGAGTCTACCGCACAGGGTGATCCCGTGAGTCTACCGCACAGGGTGACACCATGAGTTTACCGCACAGGGTGACACAGTGAGTCTACCGCACAGGGGGACACCATGAGTCTACCGCACAGGGTGACACCGTGAGTCTACCGCACAGGGTGACACCGTGAGTTTACTGCACAGGGTGACACCGTGAGTCTACCGCACAGGGTGACACCATGAGTTTACAGCCCAGGGTCACACCATGAGTCTACCGCACAGGGTGACACCATAAGTTTACCGCATAGGGTGACACCGTGAGTCTACCGCACAGGGTTACACAATGAGTTTACCGCACAGGATGACACCATTAGTTTAACGCACAGGGTGACACCATGAGTTTACCGCACAGGGTGACACCGTGAGTTTAACGCACAGGGTGACACCATGAGTCTACCGCACAGGGTACACATTAAGTTTACCGCACAGGGTGAAACCATGAGTTTACAGCACAAGGTGACACCGTGAGTTTACAGCCCAGGGTGACACCATGAGTCTACCGCACAGGATTACCGCACCGGGTGACACCGTGAGTCTACCGCACAGGGTTACACAATGAGTTTACCGCACAGGGTGACACCATGAGTTTACCGCACAGGGTGACACCATGAGTTTACCGCACAGGGTGACACCGTGAGTTTAACGCACAGGGTGACACCATGAGTCTACCGCACAGGGGACACATTAAGTTTACCGCACAGGGTGAAACCATGAGTTTACAGCACAAGGTGACACCGTGAGTTTACAGCCCAGGGTCACACCATGAGTCTACCGCACAGGGGACACCATGAGTTTACAGCACAAGGTGACACCGTGAGTTTACAGCCCAGGGTCACACCATGAGTCTACCGCACAGGGGACACCATAAGTTTACCGCATAGGGTGACACTATGAGTCTACCGCACAGGGTTACACAATGAGTTTACCGAACAGGATGACACTATGAGTTTAACGCACAGGGTGACACCATGAGTTTACAGCACAGGGTGACACCGTGAGTTTACAGCCCAGGGTCACACCATGAGTCTACCGCACAGGGGACACCATAATTTTACCGCATAGGGTGACACCGTAAGTCTATCGCACAGGGTTACACAATGAGTTTACCACACAGGATGACACCATGAGTTTAACGCACAGGGTGACACCATGAGTTTACCGCACAGGGTGACACCGTGAGTTTACCGCACAGGATGACAACATGAGTTTACCGCACAGGGTGACAACACCCCTAGCTACACAACTGGTCATAAATGTCTGTCAGCCAATGGTAACGTCTTTCTTTGAATTCGGATAATTTCTGCAAAACTTGACAGGTCTTATCAATGACACGTGGCCAGATATTTGTTACTGACTGTGTAAAAAGGTAAGGGCAAGAGAGGGGGTTTGGGGGTCGACATGCTTAAGGGAGGTAAATGGGAGGGGGGGAGATAGCCATCACAGAAGTTATTAAATAGAACTCGCAGGTAAAAGTTTTTTTTTTAAATACGTCATTAGGATTCGTGGATTAAATAAAACTTTAAACACAAATAAAGGTGGTTGTTTGTTTAAGTATTGCAATCAGTAAATCTGGAATTCTCCATTAACAAATTGAACGTAATTGATTTTGAAAAATCTATCTATCTATCTATCTATCTATCTATCTATCTATCTATCTATCTATCTATCTATCTATCTATCTATCTATCTATCTATCTTTCTATCTATCTATCTATCTATCTATCTATCTATCTATCTATCTATCTATCTATCTATCTATCTATCTATCTATCTATCTATCTATCTATCTATCTATCTGTCTATCTATCTATCTATCTATCTATCTATCTATCTATCTATATGTCTGTCTGTCTGTCTATCTGTCTGTCTGTCTGTCTGTCTATCTATCTATCTATCTATCTATCTATCTATCTATCTGTCTATCTATCTATCTATCCATCCATCCATCCATCTATCTATCTAACTATCTATCTGTCTATCTATCTCTCTTTATATCTATCTGTCTATATCTATCTGTTTATCGATCTATTTATCGTATCGATAATCCATCGGTTATCTATCGATCTATCTCTCGATCATTCTATATATCTTATCGGAGGCAGAAATATTGAATACTAAGGAAAGGCAGACATAATTTAAAACTCAAGGAGAGACAGACATAATGTATACTGAATGAGAGGCATAAATAATGTTTACTACATAGAGGCAGACATAATTTATACTGAATTTGAGGTGACATAATGTATATTGAATGAGAGGCAGACATATGCATACTAAATGAGATGCAGACACAATGTATACTATATGAGATGCAGCCATAATATATACCGCAAAATTGCAATCATCGTTATAGGCATAGAACATTTTTTTCACTTTGTTAAACCTCATTCGATTAGTGTGCATCACTTTCTTCTTTGTTAGAAAAAAAAAAAGAATAACAGAGGTTTATATATATATATGTATATTAAATGAAACTAGATTAAGTCACAGGGAACCACTTCCTTTTAATTTTGATATCCAAAAAAAATTATTTTTTTTTATATATTTTATTAGACATCTATTATGTTTTACACCTTTTCCAAATGTTAATCCATTTTTAAAATCCCACAGATTAAATTAGGTGTCAAGCTCACCTTACACAAGGCATCGTCGAATTTGTCGTCCTCGCAAGCCGAGCACAGAAGTGTGGGACCCGATCACCCGAGCACAGAAGTGTGGGACCCGATCACACATAAACCGTGTAATGTGCCAAAAAAAGAAAATATCGTAGTGTCTGAATTACCCAGATTATGGGAAGTCGATAAGTCTCGCGCGAGTTGCTACACTCTTGTATCACGGACCAAACCCTAGGCAATCGTTAAAGACATGGTCTTTCGTGTAAATCCTTTACAACACGTGATATCGAGCGACGTGTGCTGGGATTGGGAATTTGATAAAGCATGCATAAGAAGTAATGCATTTTTAAGAATCTCAACCACGCATTATCTTTAAAGCAAACTTTAGCTATATTAATATTCTACTGACCCGCCAGCTTTTACACGGCAGATTTCTTTCCCCAATTGTGTCAGGAAAAAAGTTAAAACAAAATAAGAAAATATTACGCACAAACAACACTTACAATATACCGGTATATATATATATATATATAATGTTTGAAGAATCTCATTTAGCGCTGTTATCTTGATTTTTTTTTATCTTCATCTTGAAAAACAGGAAGATCAGATTTTTACAGGTGTGGGGTGGTGCTGAAAATTTGACAGAAAACGTTGTCATCGGCAAATAGTCTTTGTCCAAAGTTTCAGCTCGATAGCTTGACACAAAAAGTGGTTCAATTAGCCGTCCGAAGATTTTGCCACCCAGCCAGTCAGTTAGCCAGCCAGCGACCCACAAATAAAGGCGACGTTAATATTAGTTTGCATGTCATCAAGGTATCTGTATGTTATCAGATAATTGAATGTCATCAGGGTATTTGTGTGTCATCCAAGTATTTGTATGTCATCAGGATAATTTTTTGTCATCGGGTATTTGAATGTCATCAGTGTAGTTCTTCATAAGATACTGTCGGGATGACTTGTTAAGTTGAATCTAATTGACGTTGGTGCCTCCTAGTAATTACTGCAGATAAACATTTGCCTAGCATGAAAATTGTCACTTTTATGATGATAGAATTACCAATTTTCTATGACATTATCATCATCAGTGGCACTAAAGCCCATGTCGGGCCCTGGCCTGCTCCACCACATCATTACATTCGGATCGATCAATGTCTTTCCGTCTTTCTTTGCGCGAATCCTCAACTGGTGTATGTCTCTCTCATGTTTCCATCTCAATCTTTGTCGACCTTTGAGCCGTGTGCCACGAGGTTGCTGCCCGTAGATCATTGTGGCTGCTTTACGATCCGGTATCCTTTCAATGTGTCCTGTCCTTTTTTCTTAAATTGTTGTGACTAAGGGTGGGGTCTTTGTACAAATGGTGTCACTCCTGGTTTGTGCAAATCTCCAAAAATAATTGTCTATCAGTGAGCCATATATTTTGCTGATGATTTTCCTCTCTCGTGTATTTAGCAGGTTATCTGCTTTACTGATAAGGGATCAAGTCTCACTTGCATAAGTTCCTAGCGTTTTTAAAAAAAATAATAGTCATGTATTTTGGCTTCTTTGTGCCTCTTGAGATGTTTTTGTCTACAAGTAGCTGTTGTAGGCTGAAATAAGAATGGTCGCCTGCTGTTTTCCTTTCTGTCACCTTCGACTTATAGTTGCCCCCTAGTTATATTTGAAACTAGCCACTCTCTCGGGTTCGATTGTTTATAATGATATTGTCTTCAATGTGCATGCTACGTGACATTATCATACATTTCGCATTCGCTTTAATAAAACCTCAAGACCAGCTTTGACCGTGGCATCTTCAATTTTTTGTCTAAATTCTTTAACTCTATCATTGCTGTTTCTGCCTAGTACCGCTATACCGTCCGCGTATGTCAGGTGGTGCAACGGTTTGCCATGTTAAGTTTCTCATGTGTGTTTTTCTGCACACCTCTCTGGAGGTAGTTTTTACATGTTCCACTGTTGCTCACGTGTATGTTAGCCTGGAAGTAGTTTGTAATGGTTCCTTTGGTGCTCACAGGTACATTTCTCTGGAAGTAGTCTGTAATGGTTCCACTGGAGATCACAGGTACATTTCTCTGGAAGTAGTCTGTAATGGTTCCTTTGGTGCTCACAGGTACTTTTCTCTGGAAGTAGTCTGTAATGGTCCCACTGGTGCACACAGGTACATTTCTCTGGACGTAGTCTGTAATGGTTCCACTGGAGATCACATGCACGTTTCTAATAACCTTTTATGACGAGATTTTGAACAGAATACATGATAATGAATCTCCTTGTCCGAATCCTTGATTAATTGTGAACTCACTCGGGTATTCTCCCTGTAGTTTGATTCCACTTTTGGAGTTAGCCATCGTCATATGCATGAGCCGGGTAATTTCATTAAGGACTCAAAGATACTGTAGGGTACCGTAGAGCATGTTTCAGTTTTTTCCTGTCTATCATAAGCAGTTTTTAGTCCACATATAGTGGGTGTATGTTGATGTTGCATTCGAGGCATTTCTCCAGAAGACTTCTAATAGTAAAAATATGATCCATGGTTGATTTATTCTGACGTAATCAGCATTGATAGTCCCCTTGGATCTGTTAACTATACTTTTCCAGTTTTCTTGCTAAATGTGTTGTGAGGATTTTGTACATTACATTAAGAAGAGAGATTCCTCTGTAGTTTGAGCAGACCAACGTAGACCCTTTTTTGTGAATTGGGATTACAAGTGCATTCTTTTTTCATTTCTTCCTCCTGCAAGATTCTGGATATGAGGTCGTGTATTTGCCTATGCAGTTTGCTTCCACATAGCCTTATTAGGTCTGCAGTGATAAGGTCTATTCCTGGGGCGTCGTTATTCTTCGTGGTAAATATCACATCATTTGTTTCATTTAATGTTGTCTGCTTGACCAATGGGTCTGGTACTCTTTTGTGGTAGAGCGTGCTCCTCATTGGTTCCTGCACCGGAGCCATTCAGAAATCCTTCAAAGTGTTGTGCCCATCTCTTTAGTACTCCACTGCTCTCTCTGATCAGTCTTCCATCCAAACATTCATTCATGTGGGATCTTGCCTGAAAGCCGTCCAGTTCCTGCTTTATCTTCAGAAACGTTCCTGTCAACTCTCTCTCTTTTGCCAACGCAACGATCTTGATTTTTCCCAAACACATTTTATTTTTTTTGCAAAGTTCGATCGCCAACTTTATTGATTCATTAAATGATTGTCGTGCTCTTCTTGTCTCCCTTTGCAGCATATTTAGCTAAACCTTGTTTCCTTGTTCTATAAGTTCTCTGCATTCTGCGTCACACCATTCTGTTCTTTTCGCTGTCGGTTTAAATCCTATTGCATCCTCTGTTACAAGTTTAACTATTTGCTTCATTTTTTCCCCCATGGCTCATTTATATTGATGCTGTTGGCTGTTTCTCTATTGAATAATTCTAACTGATTACGAATCTTCTGTTGATGTGCCCCAAGTAATTTTTGGGTCCTTAATTAATTTCTTACTCTTGTACTGTTTTTTTATTTTTTATTTGGTTTATTGCAGATGTTACAAATTCTTTATTTATATTTTATTCGTATAAGTAGATGGTCTGTGTCTACATGTGCCCCCGCCCCACCCAAGAGTATGTGGTCTGAGTCGATGTCTCCCAATCTACAATGTTGTACATCTAATATGTCAAAACCATGCCTCCGGTCAATCAGTACGTACTCAATTTGATTGAAGGGTAAATCCATCTGCTGATATCTATGTCACTCTATAACTTTGTTTGTGTTGGAATATTGTGCTGCTAATTGTCCCTTCTTTCCATGTAGCGGAGTCTCTCAGACGTGTTCCGTTGTCATTGCTCTCGTCATGCAGACTTTCTCTTCCAATAGTTGGTCTCTAAGCAGAGTTCTTGCGCGATTTTTGCGTTAAAATTTTCATGACAACTTTGCAATATGTCGTGGTGCCTCATCAAAGATTCTTTCGAGTGTTTCACATAGATAGTCCTTAGTGCTTTCATCTGCGACCCTTCGTTGGAGAATGTGCGCCGGTTAACGTGGTGTTAATCATTTTTCCCCACCTATCCTTATGGAGCGCGGTCTTTCACTCACTGGTTTAAACCCAATGACTCCATTTCTGTCTCTTTTCTTTTGCTGCAAACGCTGTTCCTAAGGGTATTGGTGTTGTTTACAATGAAAAATATTGTATAATCCTTAGTACTTAAGATATCCGAGTTTGTTTTTTTTTGCATATGATCTTCTGCAGTGCAGCAACCACTATTCGATACCTTATCACTTCGTCACTGAGGTGGGTCAACGCTTCCTCTCTATGTGCACTCAGTCAATTCAAGGTCGCCGTCTGTATATCATATTTTCGTTCAGGGGTAGGTCGAAATCCAAAATTATCAGTCGCTTTTTTTTTTTACTTTTGTGATTTAGCTTTCTTAACATTTGATTTTTGTATGTGACAATCTCGTTAGCCCTGCATAAAAACGTCTGCGGGTGGGGGGGGGAGGGGGGAATTCCCCTTGCAGCTCTCAGGGTGGCTGCCTTTGCGTTAGATCGGGTCCCTAGCCTTTGTGGATCCCTGAAATTTCCTTAGCAATTTCTAAGACTTTATTATACCGTTAACGCATTAAATCTAAAATTCTTTTCACAAAAATTCGCCACTTTCTTTCTCTAGTTCACGGCCATCGTCCCGTTGACACTATCTCTTTGTGTTGATCGCTGGGACATTGCTGGGCTCTCTTTCTCTAGTTCACGGCCATCGTCCCGTTGACACTATCTCTTTGTGTTGATCGCTGGGACATTGCCGGGCCGGCGCTGTTTTTACCCAAAATGCCACGTTGCATTGCATTTGTGGCGTCTCCATGTACGTGGTCCCGAGAACAACAAATAGCGAGTTTGTCATCGTTGCGATCTATTGATTTCTTTCAATGCCTCACGAGCAGCGTTTGTTCGCAACTGTTGAAGTGGCTGCATAAACGTACGGTCAGACAAACATGGAAAAATATCGATACTCATGTCAGGGTTTTTTCGGGAACCGCTGTGTACTGTTTGCCGCCAAAAAGAGCCGCGGGACAGGGATCAACTTGATTAGTGTACATTGTACACATGTCATTACCTTATTGTTTTAAATCAAGCGTAAAAGAAAAAAAAATAAGGTAGAATTTAATTTAAGTTATGATAATCCCGTCCGTCCGATTGTTTGGGGGTGTGGGAGGGGAGGTTTGCACTGATTTGAATTCCTTTAAAGTGCTTTACCTGTATGCATGTTTTGTCAAAATTTTCAGCCCCCCCCCCCAATTGCTGCAAAATACATTTTATTAGGGATTTATACCATAAATTTTTTTCTTTGGGTTTTGTTAAATTAAATTTTAAAACAGCAAAAAAAAAAAAAAAAGATTTATTTTCATCAAAAATGCTTTTACGCCACCATCCTATTGCAACTAGTAAAAGAAAAATATCCAAACACGCATTATTTTAATAAAATCATAAGTATTTTTTAATTATTATTTTTTAAATTAACTTTGTATATTTCTGCATGACAATCAACGTGGGATAGCATTTATTTGAAAATAGATTCACAAGGGACAGGAAAAAAGTTCACTTCTTCGCCTTTCCACTAACGCCTTCGGAAAACAAAATGCACGCAACACACTTATACATGTCTTAAAACAGACATATACGCGTCGTATTAAAACAGACGTACGCATGTCTTAAACCACAGTTGTACATGTCTTACAACACACTTATACATGTCTCAAAGCAGACGTTCTTAAAAAGTCGAAGTCTTTGAAGACGTAGCAATAAAAAAACAGCTTCAAATTTCAACCACCAAAAATTGACCCTCATTTATTCGCGATAACATCAGCCCAGGTTAAATAAAACAACAACAAATCTTTCTTTATGACAGCAGCATTTAAGGCTCCTTTCTGCTTGGTATGGCATGAATACATAAGAGAGCATGCACCATTGTAACTAGTGGTCTGGCACGCAGTCGTCAGGTCGCCGAACACCGTTCTCTTTCCAGCGACGTGACTCGTAAGCTTAAGTAAACACCGTTCTCTTTCCAGCGACGTGACTCTTAAGCTTAAGTAAACACCGTTCTCTTTCCAGCGACGTGACTCTTAAGCTTAAGTAAACACCGTTCTCTTTCCAGCGACGTGACTCTTAAGCTTAAAGTAAACATCGAAACCCTCTAAGCAGTAAAAACATAAACTAGGAACACGCAAAGTGAACATTAAATAAAAAAGGAAAAGAAATTTAAAACCCATCTTTTTTATTTAATATTACATGTGAACAATATTATTATTTACACAAATCACAGTTTTAACAAAAACGCTTGAAACTGTCATCACTGTTACGCAAATAGCCTAATGGCACATCGGCACAATGCGTGCAGAATGTGAAAGTGCTAAAAGTTCCCTATCTTGAACGCATGCATGCGTTTGTGAACGGTGCATCGCACAGGCCGCAACGTGTTACAAGTGTTGAAATGAGAGATGTGTTGGGCCGTTGGGGTTTGAACTGTGTATCTCGGTGGTGAAACAGTGTTCGTAGTGGGACCAACATTTTCATTCGTAGTAACCACTGGTGTGGCAATTCAACGTCTGATCTTAAACACCGCATAAACCGACTAATCAGGAACGCTAGGGACATAGCACAAACAAAATACAACCTTCACTGGAAAACTATTTTGAAGAAAGACGATATTGTAAAACTAAACACATTTTGGATGATACATCGCACCCTCTTCATCACAGATACTTAGGATCGGCGCCGTTCGGGGCGAATTCTTTCCGTCAGGGCGAGGACTAAAAGATATAAAAATTCTTTTGTTCCCCAATCTGTGCGAATTTACCAGCGTGCTCCCCCCCCCCTGAAGTCACAAATCTTAATGAGAACTAATAAGTCCGTAATATGGCTAAGAGAACTCAATGAGACCAAACACACACACTTTGGGTACGCCTGGAAAGAAACTGGAGAGTAAAGCACAGGACAGAGATGAAAAGAACATTCTTTTACACAGCCTATCATCACCCCCGGCTGTTATAAAAGGCGTTAGCAAGGAAGTATTTTGTCTGAATGGGATCCAGTTTTTTTTAAAAGAAGAGGACAGACCTAATCCGAGGGAGTTTTTCAAATGTCTGCACCAAGTCACACGCTTATGCTGACTATTTCACAAACTTTTGATGTTTTTTTGGAAAAGCACTCTGTCGAAGCAAGGTGAAGCCTAATCCACCAATAAGTAAATGTGACTTTCGTCTGAATCCTCACACACTGTGTGCAAACATGTTTCCCCGTTTTATCAAATTTGCAACAATGCCCTTAACCAATTGGTGTACGAACATTTCAATCACTTGTGTTGAATGTTACAGAGCTTCTTCTTAGTCTTAATAAAAGGGGAGGGGGGTCGGGATGCAGAACCATCTTAGAGAATACATTCGTGATTCTCTATCGAAACAGTTACTAAGCCGTCAGGGGTCCCCTTCCTTTGACACAGTCCACTCTCAGAACGGCGAAATGTCGTAACAACACAGGGGTTTCTTTGAGACAGTCCACTCTCAGAACGGCGAAATGTCGCAACAACAGACAGCATAACCGCGTTTTCTAGCGCCGTCTTTTGTAAATAAAATATAAATTGTTATACTACAATTTTCAAACTTGCAACCCCCTTTTTTTCATGAACACTTAATTAAAAGCCAAAATAATGGTCTCCACTGAATACATTTATCACCGTTGCGAGCCCCATTTCAAATTAAAAATTGCCCAACAAACTTTCCTTGGAATCCATGGCGGCCGTAGCTGAGCGCTGTTGAGAAACACTCACATGCGTGCAAGATGCAAGATGCAAGAGTTGCAGTACTGGCAGCGTTTGCGCATGGTTTACATACTTAAAGAAAATAATCTGACAAAGATTCCCTTCTTGCGGCACGCACACATACATAAGGAGATCAATAAATTAATGGCATGATTTAGTGCCACTGTTCAAATGAGACGTTCACATACCCCTCAAAACCACCTAGTTATTTCGAGGTATCCAGCTTGGAAGATACACATCCGAATTGACGAAGCCCCGCGATAACTGTGACCCCGGCGTCGGGTAGTCCGCGTAGTAAACCGTGGTCCCGTTGGCCAGCCAGGCCGCCCACCAGCCGTACGTCCCGCCGGAGATCACCGAGTGGTCGCACCCGGCCAGGATGGCGAGGTGCAGCCCGGGCGAGCCTTGGCTCAGGATGACGACGTCGCTGGCGTTGAGATTGCTCTCGCACCACCCGAGGTCGTCGCTGGCAACGACGAAGACCAGAGAGCCGTTGGGCAACAGTTCTCTCAGTGTCGCAAAAGCCTTGACGTAATACGAAGCCTGCGGTACCCCGAACCCGGCATCCTGATGACGCTCTGCCAGGAAATCCCCTCTTCTGACGTGTACACCGACAGACACGACGTCACCACCTCTCTGTTTCGTGAGTTGCCGGAAGAATTCGTCCCTTCGTTGCTGAATCCCGGGGTGGAAGGTAAACTCTCTCCTGATTTCCTCTTTTGCGTGGTCCAAGAATTTCCAGGAGAAGAAATATCCCCAGAGAGTTATGTTTCTTTTAGGGAGGTTGAAAAATGATGGGTAGAACTGTGCGTGATTTTCCTGATGAACAGTGGTCCACCTAAAGAAATTTAGGAGAAAAAAAAATAATTAAAATGTATAATGGAATTCGAGCTTAACAAAACAAATTCTTCTTTTTTTTTTTAGCATCAATTACAAAAAAAGGAACATATGCCAGAAACAATTTTTTTTTTAAAAAAGCAATTAAAAAATATATTACTATTAAAATTAAAATTAACTTTTTCAAAAAATTGAATCAATTATATTTTTTTTTTCATCTCTTTTCTGGGCTTTCCTGTCGTTTCACTTCTGCTAGATTTAATTTTTATTTGTTCACTTCGATTTAAAAATTCAAGACAATTGGGGATTCAAACTTAAGTTATTTGATAACTTTTCGTTGAAATTTACTTTTTTTATATTGTAGCAGATCGATAATTCAGTACAATAATAGAGACGAGTAAGTATTATAATTTAGCAGATGAGCGAGTATACGCACCCATAGAAAGAGATGAGCGAGTATACGCACCCATAGAAAGAGATGAGCACGTATACGCACCCATAGAAAGAGATGAGCGAGTATACGCACCCATAGAAAGAGATGAGCGAGTATACGCACCCATAGAAAGAGATGAGCGAGTATACGCACCCATAGAAAGAGATGAGCGAGTATACGCACCCATAGAAAGAGATCGAAAGATGGACACGGCGGAAATGGGAAAGGAGACGTATTGACATATTGTAATTTTAAAGGTGGTAGCTGGAAAGTCTAATCAAAGGTATTGTGCTAAACGATTTCAATGTAATGGGACTGCGGCTGCAAATCAACTAACATACATCAATGTGAAACTCATTCTATATTTTGTAAGATGTAAAAAAAATAAATGATATGTTGAGATTGGACGTCTGCGAATATGTAGAGTGAATAGTGAGTGAGACATATGGGTGCAGGATATAATAGCGTAAAGGTCATCATGTTAACACTTCAAGCTTTAAATAACTATGGTGCTATCAGGAGATCTGCCATACGTTACATTGGTGGCAGCCGTGGTCCGCAGCTGCGTTGTTGAAGTGACTTTAAATCAAATCGTTATTATTGAAACTATCACTACGCTACATAAGAACATAGAAATAGACCAAGGCGGTTATATTTAGCTATACTGTGTCTGATACAATAAAAACCAGACACGTCTGTTTAAGCTTGATGTCTAGATTTTTGACGACTAGCTACAGGTAAGATAACATGACCTCTGACATCTCAACTCAAGAATCACTGCTCCCTCACATCTCAACTCAAGAATCACTGGCCTCTCACATCTCAGCTCAAGAATCACTGGCCTCTCACATATTAACTCAAGAATCACTGACCCCTCACATCTCAACTCTAGAATCACTGGTCCCTCACATCTCAGCTCAAGAATCATTGGCCCCTCACATATCAACTTAGGAATCACTGGCCCCTCACATCTCAACTCAAGAATCACTGGGCCCTCACATCTCAACTCAAGAATCACTGGCTCCTCACATCTCAACAAAAGAATCACTGGCCCCTCACATCTCAACTCAAGAATCACTGGCCCCTCACATCTCAACTCAAGAATCACTGGCCCCTTCACATCTAAACTCAAGAATCACTGGCCCCACGTACTGACAACGAAGGGACGCAACTGTCGCAATACAGCAAAGTCGGCCAAGGCAGACTTTAATTGTTTTTTCCACAGCCACTCTCAGACGGTGTGAATTATACAATTTAATGTGTCCTGTGTCTCACTTCTCAAATGTTGACATGAAACGCTAGCTACATTGAACGATTCCTTTGATAAAATGAGCATATTGAAAGAAGTAATCAGGGATATCAACACAGCTGGAGTTAATGGAGGTATGCAGACTCATTGTGAAGAAGATTGGCCAAGTCAAGAGTTACCCTGAAACGTATGGCCCATGTCCTGATTGTACACTAGTTACTTAAGCCGTCAGATAACCTTACAGCTCTGACATAATGTAAATATGACCGTTACATACTTGATCAACTCTGCAGACACATGTCTCACTCAGTACTCACTCTGTGTACTAATTATATGTATGTTTGGATGCAATGAAGCTTTGAAACAGATTAATTAAACACGAAAAATATGTGTCATTGAAACAATATACGTTCAGCTTTAATACTAATTTTACATAATACATACGTTAATATTTCGGCAAATGCCGTCATCAGTATAACAACGAAACATTTAAATAATTATAAATTAAATTTACATAATTTATATATTTACATGTATCCTAGAAGAATTCAATTTTCACGTCTCATTCATTTATTGACAAAATTCGACAATGTTAAAATAAGTTTCACTTTAATGAATAGTTGTTGACTGCAGCACTATTCCATTACAGACATTCCTTTAGCGCAATACACGTGATTAGCCCTTCCAGCTACCACCTTGAGAAATAAACTATGTCAATATACAGTTGTTCACGGCACAGTCACTTGACTGCTGAATGCGTGGAAAATTATAGCCATCAAATAAAAGCTTGCGTCAGACAGACACATTGTTATCTACTGATTAAAAGCAGACTTAAAGTCTGGACAAGGTAGAGACATATTTTTAGTATCTAGAGACTTCAAGACATATGTTCTGTACCTAGGGATGTAAAAACATATGTTCTGTACCCAGGAATGTAAGGACATATGTTCTGTACCTAGGGACTTAAAAACATATGTTATGTACCTTGGGACTTAAAAACATATGTTATGTACCTAGGAATGTAAAAACATATGTTCTGTACCCAGGAATGTAAGGACATATGTTCTGTACCTAATGACTTAAAAACATATGTTCTGTACACAGGAATGTAAGGACATAAGTTCTGTACCTAGGGACTTAAAAACATATGCTTTGTACCTAGGGACTTAAAAACATACGTTCTTTACTCAGGGACTTGAAGACATATGTTCTGTACCCAGGGAAGTAAAGACATATATCCTGTTCCTATGGATATCCTGTTCCTTTAGACGTAAAGGCGTATGTTCTGTACCTAGGGACTTGGAGACAATAATTTCTGTATTGTGGCAATTGTTTGAAACCCCTAAGGCAAAATGCTATCAAGTCGTTAAACGTCTGCCGAAAGTTTTATGAGGCATTAGCAATTATTTTTTTACATTGTAAGTAATCATTCTCAGACACACACAAGTCTTAAGAGCGACACACACAAGTCTTAAGAGCGATGCATACAAATCTTAACAGCGAGAAACACAAGTCTTAATAGCGACAGACACAAGTCTGAAGAGCGACAGACACAAGTCTTCAGAGCGATGCATAAAAATCTTAACAGCGAGGCACACAAGTCTTAAGAGCAACACACACAAGTCTTAAGAGCAACACACACAAGTCTTAAGCGCGCACACCTCTCCCGGTTGGACTTACCCGTGGGTGCTTATGTTGTTCGTGACGTGCGTTATGGCAAAGTTACCGTCCAACAGCGTCCCACTCCGAATGAACGGACGTCGGTCGTTGGCCTTAGCTATTCCCAGAAGGGCTGCGTACATGCACATCTGGTTACCCAGCCTCCCACGGAACGAGGTGGTTATGTACAGGTATTGCAACACGTTGTCCACTGTAGACACCCGGTGAGCCGTTGCGGTCGTTGGACTAGGATTGTGGCTATCGAACCATGCCGCAGTGACGCACAGCGTAGAATTGACGTCTGAGCAGTTGAGAGTTGTGGTGACAGTCTCGGCGTTGTTATCGGTGGTGGGGGTGGCGTGAGATACAGGAACTGTGTCGTTATTCTTTATAATTTTGAGAACCGGTGTGTTTGTTACAAAAACATTTAAAGATACATTTCCATTTAAATTCGTATTGCGTGGTGCGTCATTACTTGTAACTATGGACGCATTGTAGACGCTACGTAAGTACCATGCAGTCATGTCAACGTCCAATGATCTGAGAATAGGAAAAAGACGTTAAAACTAAGTAAAATCGAAAGTATGTACAAACATAAAAGTATATATATATATCTATATAGACACATGAAAAAAAAGAATGCTCTATATTATTATATTAATGATTTTCTAAGATTTCTCTACATACAACTTCAGGTAATTTTATTCATTAAAATTTGCTACAAGTTCTCAGCTTGTCCAGAAAATATTTCTACTACACAAAAATAGTGATCAAAAGAAATTCAGTTTATTACTTGTTTCAAGTATAAAGAGTTATAAGAATATATTACAATATGTCCCTGCCAGAAACAAAGTGCCCGGTATTGAAGACGGTATGTCCATGTTTGCAAGGACCACACAGCGCGGGTATCAGGAACTGGGGGGTTTGAAGGCCTGGGACAATGGACGCAAATATGACAAGTGTTGTCACCTAAAATGTTTCTGTTTTGGAGGCATATTTCAGTCCCTGATTGTCTTTGGCAGGAATGAGCAGCTCCTGTACTGTGTTCTTGCTGTTACGAGCCGGAACTGCCTGTAACGGCCACGTCGCTGTCTAGGAAAGGGGGGGGGGAAGGATGAGTTTCTGTTTAAAGTTTGAGCAGTGGACCAGCTCATTTTTGTTTATCTTGTACATCATGGCCAGCCCCAGGATAGTCATCATCGTTCCTTCAATGGTGACCAGCCCAGTGTTTCCAGCATGCTGCCAACACTAGAGGTGTCCATGTAGCGGTTCAGGACAAAGCGTGCTGCCCGTCACTGGACCGCCTCCGGGGGGAGGGGGTGGGCAGTGTCCCACCGGGGAAAGCCAAGGCTCCCCCGAGCAAAAATATATCCAACAATAAATCAACTGGCACTGCTGACAATGACCCCCCCCCCAAAAAAAAATATAAAAATCTGAAGTGCCCCCTGTTGGAAAATAACAAAACACTGAATGCTAATTACGCATTGTTTGGCACACCATATTATGTGTTGTGTAGTGACGTCATGTTTTTATGCTATCTAGTCTAGTGCTCCATGTTGGTAGGACTCCATGTTGTTCTCCTACAATAAAACGTTGAACAAGCCTTAATGGTTGCCTCTGCTTGTTTGATTATCTTCCTTATGAAGTACCTTAGCAATACTTTCAACAACCAACCCCCCCCCCCCCTTTCCCGGGGGGGGGGGCCATTTCTGAAATAATCAATGTTTATGGCTGCCTTGTTGCACACATTGTTAATATGTTCGTTCCTGAATAGATATTTGGAAGAGCGCCGGTCTGAATAAAGGCTTCTACAAATGCTTACATCAAAAAAAAAACGTAACCCGAACGTTCCTCAAAGCCATTTGAAAATATTTTTTTCTTAATCTTTACACTCTAAATTTTACCATGAAAAAAAATTACAGCTTTTGGGACCAATGTATCGTGACCAATCTTTCCACGATCCATCTTTCAAATGATCAATAATAATGATAATACAACCAAAAAAAAAAGAACATGATATAGTGTTTACTCGTGTACTACGGGATTAAGTCGAGACCTTGAAGCGACTAATGAATCTAGTAGGTTACGTGCAGTGATCAGCATCTTATCTGCACTGAAAACAGAGAAGCGCTCTAGAGCACTCAGCTACGTGTTTCCTATACAAGAGCGTTTAATACGCAGCATTGCCCGGAAACATGTTTTGATACCGGGTAGGCAATGTATGAAGACATTTTGATACAACTTATAAGCACTCGATGCTTTCTATGGTAGATGGTGAAAACAATGGTGTATCGATACTTAACTATTCCATGCTTTCTATGTTAGATTGTGCGGTAAAAAAAATAAAAGCTTATCGATACTTATATAATCTACCCATTTAGTATCAGATAATGGTAAAATAACCATAGCCAAACTATACGCATAGAAGGAATCATTTTAAGGAGGAACGTCAAATGCGATAAAAATTCAGAACTTGAATATATTTAGTTAATTAAATAATATAGTCAATGAAAATATATCAATTATTAAAACATTGCAGTGGGAAAGTCTCGGAAAAGAACATACATTATTATTTTTATTTTTTTATGAATAAGTGTAACTTTGAGAGAAAATTACTATGCAAGTTGTCACAGATCAAATATTTAGGTAATAATTTTGCTTCGGAATAATGTATTGTTTTTATAAGTTAGAAGGAACAGGAAGTTAATTATGATAGGTCATGCGCAGAAGTGAGCAGAAGAGTGCAAGGACAGAAGTAGAATGGAAGTGTTCATTAAAGATATCGGTGCTCTTCATCCCTCTCATAGCATTGAGTCACTTAGTCAATAGATCTGTGTGAAAGTCATATGTGAAGCAAATAGACAATATTAGTTACTAGATCGAACTTCCCATCTAGTAAAGTTACTTGACAAAACATGAACTCAAGTAACGCACATTTAAGAATCCCAATATTTGCTACACCCCTTCCCTCATGATACGTCACTTGCACACTTTTTTATTTCACGCCATGAACTATATTAATATTCGCATGCCCCAACCACTTTTAAACCGAATACTTTTTACACAATACTTAAATTGAGACGATTTCATTTCCGAATAGGAAATATTGCGCACCAAACGCAATTGGGTTTTTTAAAGAAAATATATATCATTTAGCGTAGTTATCGGGGAAAAAAAAAAGAAAATTCAGCTTACGATGTTATGACGTAGAAACTATACAATCCAATCAGACCGACTGCAATAAGGGCGGGGAACAGTCTCCACTTGAATGACTTTGTCAGGCCCAGAGGGGTTAGCCTGAAATAAAGCGAATACATTGTATGTTATCAATTACTGTGCTGGGAATGCTGTCTGAAAATGAATTGCGTGCCATTTTATGGCGGTGACGATCAATGTTCCCTCTAAGGTTTGCTGGTTCGTGTGCAAAATCATACAGTTGTGTGCAAAGGTTTACAGCATCAATTTTTTGTGTGCAAAATTGGACAGCCCACAAACACACGCACGCACGGAAATTACAGGAATGACATTAAATGCAAAAAAAAACAACACATTTATATAAATAAATAAAGGAACTAAAATTAAATATTTACAATGAGTAGTGTCACGATATTTCAATTAAAGCTACATTTATGTCTATCATTCATTCCGTCGTTGGGTCTAGCAACTAAATTCCAACACACTCACTACACTAGCCGCTGTTCATTTAATTGGTTCATTCCTGGGGGTGCACTGGCGTCTTTTTTAACACATCGGCAAGGTTGATCTAATGGCCAGCATTATGATACGATTTAATGGTCATAACCGTGTCTCAATTTGACTTTGTCCAGCCTTTTTCTAGATTTTATTTCTATGTTATTCATTAGGCTGAATCCACGTTCACAACCGGCGCTTGGTGAAAGAAATGTAGGACAAATATACATTAGGATGGCAATGTCGCTGAATTGCTCCTCATTTATTACAAATTCAACCATGTCGTCGACAGTCTGCTGAAACCCGCATTTTTTTTTTCTAAAGCACAAACCTTAATTTACGATTCTGATCCTTAACTTTCGGCAGACTGTCATCATTATTTTCCAGGAATGCCGCATATCTAGAAACTAGTGCTGCAAGTTCTTCTTTGCAAAAATTAAAATATGAAGTGTCGATTAACGCTGATATCTCAAAGATTCGCCATTGCATCACATTCACTTTCATGGTGTAAACATACACATTCAACGAATTTTAGGATGGAACTTATGTTTTATATCTTCGTCATTTGCAAGCAATTCAGCAACCTCTTCGGATCAGTGCACATTTTTTCCAAGGCACTGGGCACGAAGCTAAGCGATCCTTGCTTTTACAAACTGGTCTGCCTCGATGGTCGTAAGATTTTTTTCTTTGCAGCACCTTGCATAATGTATCAAGTTGAGCGACAACTTCATCAAAGACAATCAGTGCAGTTTGAAACTGCGGATCCCTTAGATTCTTCAAACAGTGCTTATGAACTGGATCACTATACAGGCCCACCTGCTCCTCACAATATTCAGTCAACACGTGTATGTTTCTCAGCAACGCTCGTATAGCGAAATGCCGCGAAAGCCATCTGATTTCATTTTCTGGTGTAATCACATAACAACACATTAGCTAGCTACGTAAATTGGGCTTTTCGTACTGTTGGCCTTCTGAACAATGTGTGCACTGTGCGAAGGAATGTTTTAATGTCTGCCATTAAAATTCGTATCCGGAAATTTGATCGAAAGAAATTCCGTCGACGGTAAATTGGTCGACGGTAATATGATCGAACGGAAATTTGGTCGAATCTTCTTTTCAATTTTTACATGACAATTTTGCATCAAATTTCTTTTTGAACGAATTATTTTGTTTTACTAAGTATTATAGTGCATTCAAAAAGAAATTTGACGAAAATGTTAACGTGCGAACGGAAAAAAAGATTCGACCAAATTTCCGTTCGATCAAATTACCGTCGATCAATTTACCGTCGACGAAATTTCTTTCGATCAAATTTCCGGTAACCATTAAAATTATATGTTTGCAAGCATCATCAGAGCCTGAATCTTCACGATGAGCTCCGCAATGTTGCTCCAGTAGATGTAAAATACGTCGGCTAAGAATTGCTGCAATTCCATTGTTCTTGCCCAGTATAACCGATGCACCATCAGAGGTAAACATAACCATTTCTGCTTGTACAATGAATTCTCTTGATAAAACTCTTGTGTTGCTGGTTTCATTGAACATGGAACATTAGTGTCACATGCCGACATGGAACATTAGTGTCGCATGCCGACATAGACAAAATTCCAAAAAGCACTGTCTTGAAAATATTATCTGGAAATGACCAAAACTTCGCGTATAAGATCAACATTTTTGTCAGTGATATATCAGTGCTCTCGACTACTGTTAATGTGGGGAACTTTGCATTAAAAATTTATCTAATTGTAACATCGTTCACAAAAAAAAAATAGATAGAATCAACAAACACAAAAGCGTAAATTTTACTCCGCCAGGCATCAGGGAATGGGGAATACTTCGCCTTATTGTTGTGTTTGTATTGAACCGCATTCATAGATGTGTTCTTGCTGATAGCCAAGAGGATGTTGTCACTCAAAATTTTAAACTGGTCTTCTTTAGCCTTTTTTACCTCATGCTGCTCCTTGTCTCATGCCTCGATCAGCGACACTTTCTGTAAGCATTCGCAGTACACCTCCTGACGGTTTAGAGCGAAGTCTCTGCACAGCATCTGTGTGTATTGTTCGCTTGATTTGTCGTTCAAGATAATCTAACTCACAAGCCTCCCACCTTTTCCGTGTAGAGAAATTCCCTCCTGCATCTTTCACAGACAGCATCATCATCAGTTTCACGATATTTAAAAACAGCACCCAGCTTGACAGTGTGCTCTGACGACAGATCTGGTAACGCCCAGTGCGCACATTCATTGAGCCAATCCGCTTTACAATTGGTTCTACACTTTTCCTTAACAAGCGATGACTGTAACAGTTCGTTACACTGACGTTTAGACATTAACGGTTAAGACATTATTAAAAAGACTTAGCTACTACATTTATAATAAACTAGAGATATGCGATTTTATTTACTTTATACACATTTACTGCGAAGTTTTCGTCACGAAATTTACATGATTGGCGGCTGTGGTTCAGAACGAGGCTAGCTGGATCCGGTATGCATTGGTAAGTATGAAAAATCAATAGTTCAACGTAAAGAGTAGAAGAAAAAATAAATATCTAAATCAAATTAAAAAGATGGATGTATATGTTATAAGAACTGTGTAATTCCGGCTGCAGAGTTCAAAATTTTCTGCGCGGATACTCAAAAGTGCTTCGCGGATACTCAAAAGTGCTCCGCGGATACTCAAAAGTGCTCCGCGGAGTCTGTGATATTGCTGCGCGCCGCGAAGCTTAAAGGGAACATTGGTTATGATGCTACCTGAAAATGAAATTAAGCAAATATTACGCTAGCAATGTTGCCTGACATTGAATGAAGTGCATGTGATGCTAGCAATGCTACCTGAATTAAAACAAGTGCATATAAATGCTAGCATTGCTACCTGGAACTGAATCACGTACACATTATGCTACCTGGAAGAGAATTATCCGAGTGTATTTCAAAAATCAATACGACCTTAAGGGGTAGGGGGAGAGCGATTTAAATAAGTTAAAGATTATAAAATTATAAACCATAAAACATTTGGAAAATGTCACATATAGATTTCCCATTTTTCTTATTCATAACCCGTTGTGTGATCTAATATTGGGCCATACAATAGCCCATTTGTTCGACTTAAAAAAATGAATTCAATGTCCTGCTTTTGATGATTATTTTTATACATGAAGATATAAACACAGGCACGTCATTTTGGTAGATCATAGTGGGGCATTAGCCAGTAGTACACAACAAGCCGACCAAGCTTGGTTTTGCCCCACCCCCACCCCTTTTTTTCTGAAAAAAAAAAACAACCTGAAATGACGCCCCTGTATAAACAGATAAGACCGGCAGACGGAAAGACGAGAACGAACAGACAGACTGAGGAGTACCTGACTTTGTTTGTATTTGTTTTACTACGCGTTCGATGATGCCTTATGTAAGTGATAAAGACTTTACATATTTAGGTCGAATGCGCGAACTTTTTAAAAACAAAGATGACTTTTTTTTTTATTTCCTATTTACTTTAAAATGTATCCTGACTCTCACGCGCTCGGCTACACCGCCTTTATTTAAAACTGACGAAGACCATCATCGATCCCTCAATAATAGATGGCATGGGAAAGAAGTTTTCGTGGGACTTAAATTTAGAAGACTGCAGTCACTCTATGTTCATTGAGACCGAGTGGGGTGGACAAAAATCCACAATAAAACGGCAGCACAACAGCTCTCGCGGACACATTGGGGAAAACAGTGATAGACAACACAGGTCCTACCTGCTCTTATCACAGACCCGTCCACAACACACGTACACGGACGCTTCAGGACAGTTCAACAAGACGTCACAACCCTTAAAATAATGATCGTTTAACTTACATTTTGGGTCCAAATGAGGAAAGAAAACTTTTATGTCGTTTGACAAAAATCTATTTAAAGGTGTGATCCCTTACGGTAAATCCCATGGCTTGCCGTTACACACATGAGCTGTGGGTTTGTGTAAAGTTTGATCCATTTCATTCTGCCGTGACTATACCAATAAATTTAACCGGAAATTCCGCCCAGCCCACACCCCTCCGCCAATGTTACAGGTTCGCTGTGCCTGCAAATAGTGTATTTAATGGTATCGGGTTCCACTAGGGGTTATAACACTTGCAGCCCTTACTCAAGAAAGGGGCAAAGCTTGTCGATTTTAATATAAGCAGATGCATTATCATAACAATAGATACTTTTTTTTTACAATTAGGCCCTCGACGTGCATACGAATAGAGAAAACAACAACAAAGGGGTTGCACCAGCCAGCTCTAAGGGAAAGCTTACAATATCAGTGAAGCGACACAACCTCCAAGCAGTAGCAAAATTTCAATTTTTTAAAATATATTTTGGGGGGGGGGGTGCAGAGCGCTCTTTCCAGGTCAGCAACAATAAGTGATGAGATCAGCAACCGAATTTCCAAAGCAAGTGTCGCCTTCAGAAGGCTCCGCAGGAGTGTTTGGGTGGGAAGGGTTCCTAGTCTTTTCACTAAGCTGAAGGTATATACGGCAATCGTATTAACATCACTCGTATATTCTGGCGAGACGTGGACAGTGTACAGCAGACATGCTAGACAGCGAAACCACCTCCACCTATACGCTTCCTACATAGACTTCTTGGTATAAGATGGAAGGTCAAGGTCCCTCAATAAGAAGTCGTACAAATGGCTGATTTTTTTCACCATCCACACGATCCTACAAAACAAAAGGACAAGCCTGGTCAGCAGGGCATGTCCCAAGAATGTAAGAAAGTAGACTTTCCAAATGACTCAGATAAGGTGAGCTCTCCTTTGATGTCCCAAGAATGCAAGACAGCAGACTTTCAAAATGACTCACATGAGGTGAGCTCTCCTTTGATTTCCCAAGAATGCAAGACAGTAGACTTTCCAAATGACTCACTTGAGGTGAGCTCTCCTTTGAGAACCGCTCTGTTGGTTTTATGGACATAAAAAAAACAACTTCTAGGACTGTCTCAAAGCGTTACTTAAATCTATGGACATGGACCTTGATTCGTGGGAGACGCTCTCAAGGACCTAGCAAGCTGGCGTAGCAGACTAAATTTCGAGGCACAAAAGTTTGCGTTGCAGACTCGCTGTTGGAACACACACGCTGGCGTGGCGGACTCACTGTTGGAACACACACGCTGGCGTGGCGGACTCACTGTTGGAACACACACGCTGGCGTGGCGGACTCCCTGTTGGAACACACACGCTGGCGTGGCGGACTCACTGTTGGAACACACACGCTGACGTGGCGGACTCACTGTTGGAACTTACACGCTGGCGTGGCGGACTCACTGTTGGAACACACACGCTGGCGTGGCGGACTCACTGTTGGAACACACACGCTGCCGTGGCTGACTCACTAGCTGGCGTGGCGGACTCACTGTTGGAACACACACGCTGGCGTGGCGGACTCACTGTTGGAACGCACACGCTGGCGTGGCGGACTCACTGTTGGAACACACACGCTGGCGTGGCGGACTCACTGTTGGAACACACACGCTGGCGTGGCGGACTCACTGTTGGAACACACGCGCTGGCGTGGCGGACTCACTGTTGGAACACACACGCTGGCGTCGCGGACTCACTGTTGGAACACACACGCTGACGTGGCAGACTCAACAGGAGTTCCAACCTTAGACGTCTTGTGGGCACCATAATATAATGCTGCTTATTAAAACTTAAACATGTTTTCGCCAGTAGTGGGGCCCAGACCCTGGGATCACCCACCAGCCAGATATGCCCTTGACCTCATTTTTCGGTGTATCAAGTTTACTCTTATTACCTCGCTGGTTTTATCTATCAAGTTTAAACTTGCATAAATATTTCTTTATCTCAAGTTTACACGGACTTCATTGGTTCTTTGTTTCTACGTTTACACCTACGTCATTATAATTTATGTATCAAGTGTACACTTGTTGTTTTGGTTTTTTTTGGTTCTTTGTATCAGATGTACACTGCAGACTTATCTCATTCATGTTCATGTATCAAGAGTACCCATAACTCATTTTATTGGTAAATGACCATCTAAACACCTCATGTTGAAGCTGTTGGAATCATGGTGTCACGAGATCCCTTGTGCTCAGTGATAATTTGTCTAATTTCTAAAATACCTCTGACACCACCTTGTTTTAATATGCCCAAGGAAACGCAGCAATAATATAATAAAGAGAATGAATCCTCTATATAACTCAAACAATAACAACAGCCAATTTATTGGTTAAATAGAACATACAATATAATGTTAAATACGACAGGAATTCAATAAGAAATACGATATGCAAACCCTTACAACACATGCTGTGAAAAATAGAAGGCTAAATATGACTGCTCAATGAGCATATTCAAAGTTCAAGGAATACACAATACAGTGTAGGGTTACTAGAGACGCCCGTATTTAGTACTGAATGTTTTGTAGTTTCGACCCCATTGTCCGTAATAAATATTGCGCCCGTCTTTGTCCGTGCTCTCCTTTCGTCGTTCGGCTTGTCCGTACTTTTGGCAGCATTGACTTGCCTTGCTTCCATTTGCCTTATGTTATTTCTGTGCAAGGGCCAGTGCAATGAAAAGATTCAGCGCCATTGTACGCAACAAGGCTGGTTAACATAAGCATCACTTCTTCACCTGAACGAAATCGCTTGAGTCTATCTGCACAAGTAAATGAAATCTTCCAAGGAAAAATTGTTTGATAGCGATCTCTTTGCTAAGCCAACTCTTGTGAAACGTTTTTTCTCACACCCTGCTAAGCTGGAAGAATGGGACTCGCAAAACTCACACATTTTTTTATCTAAAGATATGTTTTGCGAGTCCCATTCTTCCAGCTATTTCAACATTTCAACGCGAATGATATACTTTCAAAGTACAACTGCAACTACTGCTTGAGTTTTCATTCAGCCTTTCTGGCACAACAAACCCCTGTGGTGCGAGCTTTCTCCTCGGGTAAACAATGCTTGAACGCCTGAGAAATCCCAGCGGCAAGTAACAACCCTGAGAGCTATTTTGATTGTTCCGTGTAACATTGATCTTACATGTCCTCACTTTATGATATGCGCCATGTGAATGGAAATTTGTTAAAAGCCATTCATGGGTCTTCAAAATATTCACAATAGTTTGTAACAAAATGATGTCGAAAAAGATATTAAGACATGTGCAACGCCCCCCCCCCCCCACCGTTTTATTTCCCCGGCTTCTAAAATTTGTTAAAAACCATTCATGGGTCTTCAAAATATTCACAATAGTTTGTAACAAAATGATGTCGAAAAAGATATTAAGACATGTGCAACGCCCCCCCCCCCCACCGTTTTATTTCCCCGGCTTCTATACCTCCGATTGCTCTGTGCCTTTGTGTCCGTGCGTGGCATCCAGAAAATCTGGTAAGCTTAATAGGTACAGGCAATTCTAACTTATGCTTCAAGCAAGACACCTCTTTATAGCGGAGTCTTGGGTGGCTGTCGCTTCTCTTCTATGTGACGGTCTGCTCTTCTGTCAAGGACCGTCACTGGCTCTGTCTCACGTCTCGTCGTCGCTCTGTGTCGGCTTCCGTTCACCGTCAACACGACCACGCGCCTGCAACGATTTATCTAACTAGTATAGAATACAGGGTAACTATTCTTTAAAAAATATAAGGAAATTACCTAGGCTTTATGATATACGCAGAGCCCTATTATACCTAACCACTTGCCGCAGTCTTGAAGAATAACTAAATAACAACTTAAAACATCAATCAGTCACACGAAATACCATAAAGCTTGAGCATTCAGACACCGTACATACACTTACCTCTCTATGTGGATACTGTGGAAAAAAACTGGTAACAGCTACATCCCAGTCTAAATCTAAATACGCACGAGTCTCGTGTGTGGACTGCAGTTGGTGATCAGTAAGGTAACTGAATTTTATGTCACTTAAATACGCACTTATTCCTACCCGAACTTCTACCCATGATACCTTTCAGTCACAATCGTCTCCATAGACTGTAACTAAAATTCAGACTCCACGCTACGATAAACTAACGCATCACGTCTACTCTGACGCACGTCAAAGACAGACAACACGTCAACACTCTCATTCATGCACTTACCCTCCTTGTGTGACAACAGCCCCAGGGAAACACCATTCATGGCTGTTCTACTCTCCCACCATACGTACCCGTGTTGAGAGAATATTGACCATCACATGTAGATAACGGTCATGTTGTGACGCACAGAAGGACATGAAGCGTCCCCAAACAGACTAAACAAGCATAGCCCTCTAATCTCATGATGGACTTACAATTATAAGAGACAAAAAAAAAGAAGAAAAAAAACAACAAACAATTCATGGTCTCCCTTTTCAAACTTGTCATTATTTAACTTGTTTCTATGTTGTAGCATTTGAAATACTTACAGATCGGTCATATCATTCTGTCTCTACAGGTTTTGTCTGAATAAAAATACAACTCCTCTGAAGATCTGAAAACTTAGAACTATGGTCCGCTGGCATAAACCGATCCTCCTTCTCTTTCTCTCTCCCGTTTTTTTTTTAAACGAATCTCTAGCTAATTATAAATGTTAAAACGCTTTGCAAAACATTTAAATTACGCACTACTTTTATTTAATCTGTATATTATGTCGCTTCCATATCCTTGTAATTAACACTGTTAGATGTTATGTGGTGAGGAAATATTAGCATAACAAGACAAGTAACGCCAGATGAAAACCCCCACGAATCGAAAGCTAAATAATTAACCTGTTTCTCCGATGAGCCCCAAATGTGTATGGGGCGGGGGGGGGGGTTGCGAAGTTTTTGATAGCAATAGGAGACTCTCTAGGATAGGGTTGTTTTTTTTTAATTCTCGATTACTCTAGTCGAGAATCTTCGACAATTTTCTGGCAATGCTCGTCGATGGTACTCGAATGTTTTCTAGCTACATTTGTCGATGGTACTTTGAAAAACTGTCTATCAACGAGTACCCAGGCACAGCGATTTTGGAACACAAACACTTTATAAATGACTAGCGTTATTCTTTATTAAAATCTGTCTATGAATGAGTACCCAGGCGCACCGAATCTTGGAACACAAAAACTTTATAAATGAATAGCGTTATTATTTATTAAAATCTGTCTATCAACGAGTACCCAGGCGCACCGAAATTTGGAACACACAAACACTTTATGAATGACTTAGGGTTATTCCTTATGACGCGTATCTGTCACAAGGATTCACCTGGTCACAGTATCTCCTTAAAATTACACAGTCTATTAAAAATCGCAGGAGAAATTCCTCACCAACTTTTCATGACCGTCTCCTTAATCAGCGCTGTCTCACCGCCATTCTCTCGATCTCATGACACAACTGACAACCCACCCCCCAAACCAGCATTTATACTAAACAACAGTGATTCTCATAGCTTTGAAAATAGTTTTGCATTATCGCGGGCAGCTCCTGATATATGTTTTCCCCCCACAAAAAAATGTGTTCGCCTACACAAGCGCCCCTAGTCTAACATCTAAAGAAAAACAGCAGGCCGTAGAGACAAAGTTGATTAGGTCTTTCCCAACATACACCTTTTTTCTCCAACATACACCTTCTTCCCAATCTTTGCCCTTCTTCCCCATCATACCCCTTCTTCCTCAACATACCCTTTCTTCCCCATCATTGCCCTTCTTCTCCATCATGCCCCTTCTTCCCCAACATACCCCTTCTTCCCCAACATACCCTTTCTTCCCCAACATACCCCTTCCTCCCCGTCTTTGCCCTTCTTCCCCAACATACCCCTTCTTCCCCAACATACTCTTTCTTCTCCATCATTTATCTTCTTCCCCATCATGCCCCTTCTTCCCTATCACAAGTAGCGCCCCTTAACTAGTGGGATCGTAAAGCAACACGCTGGAGGTTCTCCACCGCTGAGGCAACACCTCCCGACCTTCCACTCGATCGTCCGTGCAGACGGGGCGGCATCAATGAAGAAACACCCGATCGGCTGGTGGCGCTGCTCTCCGGGACGACTATATTTAAGTGTCTTTAAAAACACCCCTTCCCTTCCCGTGGCTGGTGTCAGATGCCCCTCAATATGGATCTCTACACGTGGGTTCTACTTTTGTGGTTAAGTCACATTGTACCTGGGACGAAACGGTCGCCTAAGGAACAGTCCCCTCAAAGGCTGCAAATTAGAATCATCGGCAGCTGCTGCCAAATCCGTCTATATTTCATGTCCCTTAATGGCACCATGTAATCAAATACCGACCTGTTTCTGGCGTTATTCCCAACCGCACTCCGTAGTTACCATGCAGCTGCTCTCTTTCTAACGCAGACACCATGCAAAACCTTTGTCTCTCGCGCGCAACGTCCCCTACATGGAAGTTTTCAGCATCAGAAAAAACAATACATCCTTGAACCAATGTAAAACAGAGGCGTAGCGAGGCCAGGGCAGGGGGGACAGATGTACCCGGGCGCTAGCTAGTTAGGGGTGCCAAAATATGCTCTGATATTATTTTACTGATGAAAATAATGGGTTTGAGAGTTGAAAAAAAAGAAAAAGGGGCGCTATAAAATAGATATTGTCCCCGGGCGCGAAACTTGTCCCCGGGCGCCAAACACCCTCGCTACGGCTCTGATGTAAAAATCTCTTTTCATTTGCGTTGTTTATTGCACCCAAATAGGAGACTTGCGCTGCTCTTTGCCATCAACCATCATTCCATCGTCAAGGATAGGGCAGACTAGGGGCATCTACACGTAAGGGAGGGGGCGCCGGGTGAGCAGCAGATTTGAACTTCTCCGGATAACAAAGTTGCAATGGGAATAAGGGAAAAAAAAAGTAAAAAGCTAATTTGAAAACTAGTGGGAACCAGTTCGTGATGGACTTTAAAACAAGCATTTACTGAGCACTTTTTTTTTATGTCACGATCAATATGCCAACGCTTTTAAAAAAATTAATTCATTTTTTTTAGCCTTTTCTGGTGCTTATTTATAATTTGATTTGTTTAAAAAATGTAGAATTTTCTTAAATGATTTTTTTTTTCAAAATTCATTTTGGAAAATAAAAAAAAAACTTGGAATGCTCTTGCAATTGAAAAAAGAAAACTCCATGTTGGTGAATAAAACAATTGATAATATTGTAATATTAGAAAAATAAGGCCAAATCCATGTCAGCGTTTTCTCGAATAAAATAAATTAAGTTGATCAATCACCGAGTGGAACCCATTTCGCTGGATAATAATCTTGTAAATTCACACCCCTAAAGAGCCATGTTCCTTTAACCAAATACTTCTGGTAATAAATGGTTATTCCATCCGCCAACCAGGCCGCCCACCAGCCGTAGGTTCCACCCGACATTATCACGTGATCACAGTTGGCTAGAACACCAAAGTGCCACATGGATGAGCCGGGCGCCAAGATTTGCACGTCTGGAGAATTCAAATTTGCATGACACCACGTTAGGTCATCACTTGCCACAATAAATGTGACGTTCGCGCCGTTCAGCATGGACCTCATTCTTGCAAACGCCTTCACGAAATACGACGCATTGGCAACGCCGTATCCCTTTTTAACGTTTTCACTGGACAGGAAGTCACCGCGCCTGACGTGGACGCCGACGATGATGTTACCTTCGAACTGGTTTCTGAATTTTCCCAGCGTGCCACTGATCTGTTTGCGCAAGTGCGGTAAAAAGGTTAGCTCGCGCCTTATTTCGTCCTCGATGTTCGTAAAATATCGCCAGACCTGCATACATCCAACTAATGTGATGTTTTCTTTAGAGACGTTCATCAGTCTGGTCTCAAACGCCGCGAACATCTTCTCGCGCACTGTGATGAATCTAAAATGGAAAAAAAAGAAAGAAAAAAAAAATAACAACGTAGATTAACGGCTTTTATTCCCGGATATTTTTTTTTTTTTAAAATTAACACATCACTCATTATTCCAAGAAAGACTGCCTTTTAATCACTTTTATTTGCTATAATAAAAGTCTCAAATCACTAGTAATTAATGCATGAAACTTTTGCATTAAATTATTGAATTAAGTTATTGCATATTGTCCCAAAATTTACTTAAATCATTTGCAATTTGTAACGATTGAAAACAAAATAATTTTTGAAAGAAAATTTTGTAACATTTCAAATGACCAAACCACTTCCGTCACTTGAAGTACAAACTGACTTTATAATCTTGTCATTAAACACATTTTACAGTTTCAACGACAAAATGTTCCCATCTAGGGTTGTGTAACTTTTGCCCGTACTGTGGGGAATAAGTAACCGAACTTAAACATTGTCATTCTTTGCCTTTTATAATTACAAAAGATACGGACAATTCCACCCACACTTAAAAATAAAAAAAATTAAAATTTAAAGAATTATGTTGCAGGCAAACAATAAATGGACGTAAATTTAACAAGTCCGATTTTTAACGATACACTGGCCCAATGTTCTGCGAGGCTGGACAACGTGACCATGTGTGCTACGGAAACTGCGGTCGCTGTTTGATGTTAAGCGAGCACCCGGTACCCACCCGTTTGTACTGATGTTGTTGTTGACGTGAGTGATCTCGAAAACTCTCTCGAGAATGGTTCCCCTCCGTATAAAAGCTGTCCTGTTGTGCGCCTTGGCTATGCCCAACAGGGACGCGTACACAAACAGCTGGTTTCCTTGACCACCGAAAAAGGTCGCGGTCATGTACAGGGGCCCGGTCTTGACCTGGGCTACTGTTGTCGACGGGGTCATTGTGGTCCACTGTGAGCTAGGATCTGGCGCCACAGACGAGATATGGGAAACGTTCGATTGTGAAATATTTTCAGCATTTCCAATCGAGGAAGATTGGTACCCTGTCATTTCCTCGACATGGCTGAAGTCTAAGAAATTTTTACTGAACGATCTGAAAGGAATAGAAGAGAGCACGTGATGTAGATTTTAAATGAATTTTCCAAACTTGGGTGATTAGCACCATAGGGAAAACCTCGGATAAAAGGTTAGATGTTGTGTTTTAAAGTTGCTCTTAGAATTTGGGATGCTTTAAAAAAAAAAAAAAAAAAAAAAAAAAAAAACCTTTATATTACATTGGCTTTGTTTGTGGGTGCCTGGGAAATTATAATAATAAAGAGTATTTAAAAATCACGCTTCATCCCCAAAGGTTCGAGGCGCGGTACACATCACATTGAAGTGCAAAATTCAAAACTACAAAACTACATACAAGAATACCCATTTCTAAGTCTTTCATACCTTGCAAATATAAAAAAAAAAAAACACAGGCCAATAGACATCTAAAAGATAATAGCCAGATATACAACATCACCCCAGCTGGTGTTTGCGAAATAGATAAGTCTTCAAATCAGAATTGAAAGACTCCAGTGTCTGGCTGTTTCTGAGAGCGATAGGAAGAGTGTTCCAAATTGTTGGGCCAAAGCCCTACATGGGCTGCATTGCCACAGGAATGGATGAATGGATATTGCCTTCTAGGTTTCTGAATGTGTCCATCAGATATTGGGAGCACACTTTGTGCCCCCCCCCAAAGAGTCTTAAAAAGGTAATTATTTTTGTCAAAAAGTTTTTCCTTTTAAAACCGATTGGGGAAATTTTGCTAAAATATGAAGTTTCCACCAAAGAATAATGCTAAAATAATGAAGATGTCAAATTACCATTCCCCCCCCCCCCCCCCACAAATAAACAGTATACAACTAACTCTAAAAGACGAGCTTAATAAATAAAGGACCGCTAAAATAATATTTTATGACATATGAAAACTTACAGATGATTGTAGTACAGGTAGAATGCCATCAAGACTGCAAACGTTACAAAGACGATCAGTGACCTCGAACGCACACCTGTGGCTGGAGGAAGGCTTGAAAACAAACCAAAAAAAAAAATGAATGGCGTTAAAAGAAATCTCGAAGACTTCGTCAATGAATTTTTAAAGACTTTCTTTCTACTCGCAACCCACGGGGGCTTCTCGGTTTGATGCACACATTGTTTTATTGTTGTTGTTTTTTTTGTTGTTGTTTTTTTTTTTGCGTTATCACACGTGACCCTCTCTTTCCGTCGTTTCGATCTGCCTCGTTCTGACCTGTAATGGCGCATCTGATTTGATGGCAAAGAGTTACATCTCCGGTATTTGCTGGTTCGGGTGGGGGTGAGTGATTTTGGGGGGACGGGGGGGGGGAGGCGGTAATAACAAACCAAGCCTGTTCGTTTGCAAAAACCATCTTTCATAAGTGTGGGATTTTTTGGATGGGATGAAGGAATGTGTTTTTTGGAGGTAGGTGCAATTTCAGCAATTAGACTCTGATGGACGAAGGCAACTGGCCGTAACAGGTTACCTCTCGGTTTTATGCCTGGCTAAAGAGCGTAGTTACGATGGACTACGTTCAAAGCTTGGTAAAGCAGAGTAGCTTGCCCTTGGTTGACGCCTACTTTTTACCATGTTGGATTGTTTTTAAAAATCGTGTTTCTTTTTTTGTTTTTTTCTAAATTCCATTCCAGTAAGTTAAGTAGGGTTAAACTAAACGGGCGCAAGAATATACTTGTTCAAATACAATGTATACGTGCACTCTCAATAATGTTTTTCCTCTCAATTTCACGGTGACGTCATCAAATCTATATTTACTCAGCCAAACCATGACAACAACAAAACAAAACATAAAAATGATCGGAAAGCGGAAATGATGTTCACCAACCTAACATACTCTTTTCTCCCCGGAAAAAAATCACCATTTTTTTGTTCATTTGTGAATGTACCCAATACCTGGGATTTTCTAACCATTCCATGTTAATAAAAAAAAAAAAAAAAAAAAGAAAAGAAAATCTTCTATTGTCGATAAATTGCAAATTACAATTTTCTTAACATAATTGTAGGAAAAAAAATTGTCAAATTAATTTTTTTAAACTTTTCGAANAAAAAAAAAAAAAAAAAAAAAAAAAAAAAAAAAAAAAAAAAAAAAAAAAACAAAAAATAAATTTATTTAAAAAAAAAAAAAAAAAAAAAAAAAAAAAAAAAAAAAAATTCATTTCCACAAAGAAAGTTTGTGCCGACATTAAAACAAAAAATCTCTAAAAAAAGGTGTATTTAAGTCTGTTCTACTTTGAATTGGAATCCTCTGGCTTCACGGAGTGGCCTCCTCGCATAATTTCTTTGTTTAAGAAAATAAAATTAACTTGGATTAAACCGCCTTAAGTTAGGGCGTGCATGCATACGTCACACTCTGTTTAGTTATGGCTTTACCCGAAAACCTACTAACTTTACCCACCCCCGCCCCCCCACCCCCCCAGGTCCCAAATTTATTTTTCGTCATCGAGAAGATTATATTAAATTTTCACTTTGCATTTTTGCTTCGAGACTCAACTTTCTTTAAGACTTAACGTACTATTCGCGTTGAAAAAAAAAAAGAAAAGATTAATAATAATTATAGGCTGGTTCATTTATAAACAAATGAATTAACTTAAGCCCAAAACCTTCAAAACTGCTAAACCCGCAATCCCTTCGTTGAGAATCACTGTGCCAATGGGTAAGTGAGTTAAGGGCTTTTCGCTTTCATGAACCACGGCGTCAGTAACAAACTGTTGAACCCGCGGTCATGGTTTCTTTCAGCTATGTCTCTATGGGGGGCACCCCCCCCACCCCCGGGGAAGCCAAGTTCCCCCCCGGATCAAAAAATATCTCCAACAATTAATCAACTGGCACTGCCCCCCCCTTCCCCGAAAAATCTAAAGTGCCCCCCACAAGGGGGGGATTTCTGAAATAATCACTGCCCCCCCCCCGGTCTGTGTGTTTCCAAATGACTAGAGTTATAGGAGCCAGAATGATCAATACATTCATCGCGGGCCCATACAATACAGAAGAAATTAAGAAGAATTTATTTCAGTCTGTTTATGGTAAGTAAAAATAGTCCACATCAGAACCAAGCAATCCGTTTAGCCTATTGAAATCTGTGTGAAAACAACTTTTTTATTGTTAAAGTTCTTTATTTAAGAACAAACGTTTGGGGATTTATATATATAACTCAATCTAACTGATAAAACAAAAATAAGTGTCTATCAGGCATGCGTGCTAAGCACGCCCCTATGTGGTAGCGAAGTGTGGGCCACATATACAAGACAGGAGCGGAAACTCAACAGCTTCCATCAAAGATGTCTGCGTCGCATTTTGCGCATTCGTTGGCAGGACAGGGTGCCTAACGTGGAGGACAGGGCGCCTAACGTGGAGGTCTTGGAACGTGCACACATGTTTAGCATATTCTCCTTTCTTATCAAGAGACGCCTTCGCTGGTTAGGTCATGTACGGAGAATGGGGGAAGGACGTATCCCAAAGATACTGCTGTATGGAGGGTTGGCAGAGGGGACAAGACATATTGGACGACCGCGCCTGAGATTTATTGCCGTTTGAAAACGAAGCATGAGGGAAGCCAATATTGAAACAAAATGAATGGGAGTTCATTGCCGAACATCGGTCCCACTGGCGTACAGCAGTGTTCGGAGGAGTGAAAAAGGCAGAAGTTACTCGAAACGACCTCGAATCAAAAAGAACAATTCGAAAATCAACAATTTACCGGGTTTCAATATTCTCCTGCGAGAGATGCGGCCGTGATTGCCATTCAAGGATTGGCATAGTGAGCCACTCGTCAAAGTGTAGAACTATATAGCTACCCCATCGTCTCACGAAGACGGAAGGATGCCATAATATATATATATGATGTGCGTGTGTGTATATATTATTATTTTGTAACGAAATTTTGAAATTGAGCGAGAAGTTTTAATTTTGATTTCTAACAATCGCTTGGGGAGAAACATTCCTTTAAAAAGAATTCAGTGGGGACTAACTTTTCAGAAAACGTGTAAATTACAGCAATTATTTTGTTGAATGAGCGTGTTTTTTTGTTGTTTTTTTTAAATAACCTCCAATAAGAACTTACTTACTTACCCGAAAATCTTCATGATGAAATTTTTGGAGTTTCTCTACGAAATAAAAAAAAATTAAATTTAACAATAATAAGAAGGATAATTTTTTGTTTGAAAGCCCCGCATCTCGATCAGCAAACATTGGAGTTCATTGAATGGCTTTGTGTGACTTCTTAGTTATTAAAACGAGGCACCTGCCTTAGTTGTTTGTTTTTTTGTGTGTTTTTTTTTAAATCAATTTTTTTTTGAGGGGGAGGGGGATAAAAATCAATATTCTAAAAAAAATGTTAAAAATACAAAAATAAACAACTAAGGTGTATAAAAAATATGTCTGCACTTAAAAAAAATAAAATAAATAAAACTGTACTGTAAAACTGAATGCTTGCTTCGATAAGTTGAATGCTAATATGTGCAATTTGAAAATTATTTTCGTTGCGTCTTTATATTTAGTGAAGATAAGATTTGATTAGTTTGAATCTAGTAAATTAATTTGTAAAAATTGCAGAGCGTTCGTAAGGTTTCCCCCCGTACGCTTTTTCAATAATCACGATAGACTGTTTATCTTGCTTGAACTAAGATGAAAACATGAAATTATGTTCCCCCCCCCACCCCCACCCCCCAAAGTGTCTGACATGCGCATTGCTGCTTTAAACTGCAAAGAACTTTTCGGGACACACACAAAAACAAAGAGTGTAAAAATAGATTAGGAGGCAATGTCTTCAACTGCTTCAAATATAGTTTGCTTTTTAAATATTTCGACATATCAACCATTACACATTAGCCATTAAGAGGTACGCTGTTTAAAAGGAAAGTTGCTTTAAGCGAGGCATCCTGGTGATTTTGGGAAGACGTATGGACCACGCATGCACAAGCTGTCAAGATTTGATATCAAAGATGCACGCACGTACATAAAAGAAAAGAACAAACACCGTTACCTGCTGGTGTGGTGAGGGAATGAATGTCACCAGAAAGTGGGAAAACATGTCACAGGGCATACCACCGGGGGTTCTCACCACGTAGTGCACAGAGGCCGTGCATAAAGTATACCACCGGGGGTTCTCACCACGTAGTGCACAGAGGCCGTGCATAAAGTATACCACCGGGGGTTCTCACCACGTAGTGCACAGAGGCCGTGCATAAAGTATACCACCGGGGGTTATCACCACGTAGTGCACAGAGGCCGTGCATAAAGTATACCACCGGGGGTTATCACCACGCAGTGCACAGAGGCCGTGCATAAAGTATACCACCGGGGGTTATCACCATGCAGTGCACAGAGGCCGTGCATAAAGTATACCACCGGGGGTTATCACCACGCAGTGCACAGAGGCCGTGCATAAAGTGTCAAGATACAGCACATCCTTTGCGGAAAATAAAAACAATTCATCGGCCTTTTCCCATTTCTACATTGGGAGTTTGGGGGGGGGGGGGATAAGGAAGGGGGAAGGATAAAGAGAGCTGTTGAACAGGGGCGTGGGAAAAAAATGAATTTGAGATGGGTAAGACTCGTGTAAGAGTCGTAGCACGAGACGAGGGCGCTTCATAACATAAAAGTACAAGATCATTAATTTTTTTTTACTAATTTTCCTAGTATCATGTCCTCTTGAATACTACATTTCAGATAAGAGTTATTTTTTTTAATTAAAAAAAAAAAAGAAAGAATCAGTTGCTGATCTATGAAAGACCTCAATAGTGCAAAGGCGTGTAATGAACTGGCGGCCATACGGAACCTTGACTTATACATGCGTGTTACACATGTTCTGTTACACTTACACATACATTAAGCTGACATCGAAATAAGACATAGACATAAAAACAATTTTTTATAGAAGAAGACAATTATAAATATATTACAAAAAGAAAAATAATTAAAAAGTCATTCACCTTTATCAATAGACAACAGCACGCTCATTGCTAGTACAATATTAGGTTGGTTTGTTTTTGTTTAAAACATTCTTTACTGTTATAAATAGACCATAGCAATTATGCAAATTAATGCATGTGTACATATGTACACACTGTGTATCAATGCAGTACAATAAAATAATAACACATAATGACAACATCATAGTAATAATACAATTCCAAGTCAGTTTTGAATACAAGTCAATTTTTAATTATTTAAATAGCCAAATATATGACTATCAAAGCATTTGTACATAATATTTGTATTAATACAACAGCAAAATGCGACAAATGAATGCGATAAGGGTGGAGAATGGAGGATGTTCATTTGTTGTGAAACTTTAAAAACTTTAGTTTTTGTCACTACTGCAGCACAGAAATAGATTACACTTAGTGGATTTGAACCTTCTACGACCTTTACATCCTTCTAGTTGCACCTTTGGCCTAACTCTTTGATGCAGATTGGAAGATGACCGAACTGATCATATCGGACCTCTGATACTGGTCTCTCTGCAGCCTTTGCTCGCTTTGGAGAAAGAATTACAGTGTTTGAATCGTCAATAACTGCTAGTGCTCTGGGTCTACCAACAGGTCGGCAAAGCTGTGCCGTGACCAAGCATGCCTTCATCAACATGCCTGCAACCTCACTCCCGAAACCAAGAAGGCGTACCGTTTTGAATTGCAATGTCACGCTACTCGAACCATGAATTTGAAAGGGCAAAGTCTACAAAATGAAATATCATTCGAACTGGCCATGTCCTTTGTTTTCGCTTTAATCCTACACTTAGAAACTAGAAAGTCCATTTTGCCCACATCGCCCATAAAGTCAGTATAGACCTGTATGCTTTTTTGGTCTATCAACGGAACTGAATTCTTTGCTGCTCACACTCCAGCGTCGAACTTGATCAAGGTCTTCCACACCTACAAAACTGGAAGCTATTGTAACTGGTTCATTGTCCATCCATCTGACCATACAGATACCCCCCTTCTGCACTAACTTTACAGTTTGTTGCTCCACGACGCTCTTTTTTCGAGTCTTTTTCTGATTTCAGAACACATCCCATCAGTCTGTTGGATTTAACATTCAGAACACATCCCATCAGTCTGTTGGATTTAACATTCAGAACACATCCCATCATTCTGTTGGATTTAACATTCAGAACACATCCCATCATTCTGTTGGATTTAACATTCAGAACACATCCCATCATTCTGTTGGATTTAACATTCAGAACACATCCCATCATTCTGTTGGATTTAACATTCAGAACACATCCCATCATTCTGTTGGATTTAACATTCAGAACACATCCCATCATTCTGTTGGATTTAACATTCAGAACACATCCCATCATTCTGTTGGATTTAACATTCAGAACACATCCCATCATTCTGTTGGATTTAACATTCAGAACACATCCCATCATTCTGTTGGATTTAACATTCAGAACACATCCCATCATTCTGTTGGATTTAACATTCAGAACACATCCCATCATTCTGTTGGATTTAACATTCAGAACACATCCCATCATTCTGTTGGATTTAACATTCAGAACACATCCCATCATTCTGTTGGATTTAACATTCAGAACACATCCCATCCTTCTGTTGGATTTAACATTCACAACACATCCCATCATTCTGTTGGATTTAACATTCAGAACACATCCCATCCTTCTGTTGGATTTAACATTCAGAACACATCCCATCATTCTGTTGGATTTAACATTCAGAACACATCCCATCATTCTGTTGGATTTAACATTCAGAACACATCCCATCATTCTGTTGGATTTAACATTCAGAACACATCCCATCATTCTGTTGGATTTAACATTCAGAACACATCCCATCATTCTGTTGGATTTAACATTCAGAACACATCCCATCATTCTGTTGGATTTAACATTCAGAACACATCCCATCATTCTGTTGGATTTAACATTCAGAACACATCCCATCCTTCTTTTGGATTTAACATTCAGAACACATCCCATCATTCTGTTGGATTTAACATTCAGAACACATCCCATCATTCTGTTGGATTTAACATTCAGAACACATCCCATCCTTCTGTTGGATTTAACATTCAGAACACATCCCATCATTCTGTTGGATTTAACATTCAGAACACATCCCATCATTCTGTTGGATTTAACATTCAGAACACATCCCATCATTCTGTTGGATTTAACATTCAGAACACATCACATCCTAAGGAATAAATCCCTAACCATTGTAATTCCTTAATGAGAGGAATTCCAGTAAAATAATTGTCAAAACAAAGTTTGTAGTTTTTGTTCCGAGGTAAGCTTTGTGCTAGACGGAGAGCAACTGAAGCGCCAAGTCCCCAAATGTTTCTTACTTTCAGGAATTCCAGTTCCTGCTCCTTGATAAAGTTCAAAGTCCATTGCTCGTCCAGATTTGCCACAGATAACAAAATTTTTCATTCCTGCTGGAGTTGGTTTGAATTTGATAAATTGTTTTGCCAGCACTTTGCCTGTGAATGGAATCATCTGCTCGTCGATTGAATTAAATTCTTCTCTGGGCAGCTGTAAGCAACGAGCTCTTATTGCCTCGACGAGCGGTTGAATTTTCCAAAATGTATTTAGCTGCTCATTTGGTTGAGGTTTTTCTCCAGCAAAAATGTGAATGCTGCTTCGAAGTAGCATATAGCGGTTGACAGGCATGATTTCAGCAACAGAACTGACTCTGGTGGCTTTTTGCCAATACATTCTTATTCTTGGAAATTTTAAGTTTCCCATAATAATAGTTATTGCAAAAAAAATTTGCAACTCTTCTGCAGTAGTATTTAACACTTTTCCCGTTTTCATAAGATGGTATATATTTGTTTGCTGCACAAATTTTTCAAATGTTTCAGCCTTGAAATATTCCAGAGAATATTAGCAAGGGGATGAAAATCCAATGCCAAGATCAAGTCGATCTTTTCATATGGCATTTGGATTAAATGGTTCTCTTGGAAAGCGCCATTTTATGGAGGAAGTTGTTCCGAGCGTTGAGGGGCCGACACCAGCATTGTCATCATCGTCACTGACAACATGATCGTAATCAGTGCTTTGATGCGGTTCACCATCATCATCATGCACCTCATTATCAGGGCTGTACATTTCATCACTCGAGTCATCTGACTCCGACAAATCAAATTCAGGATCATCAATGTGATCCAGTACAAAGTCAACAGTGAGGACGTTGTCTTTGAGGTCTACCTACATGGAAAAAGAAAAAAAAAAAGCTATTATTTTTCATGTAAATTATGAGGCATATCAATATTAGACAGACACTCAACACTAATAAACAAAGTACAAAGTTGAATTATTTAAAGGTAAAGATCTAATTGTAGAGATTATAAATGCATTTAAAAAAGGCCTGGATTCAAATCTCATTTTGATTGTGACCAATAAAATTATATAAGGCTTTAACTTTACGGCAGATAAATAGCTGTCATTAAAAGAGCAGATGATTCCATAACAAGTGTCATTAGCATGGCATAAATTATTATAGCGTCCAGTGAAATTAGGATAGCTGTACTGTAACTTTTTTTTACTTAGATCTTTGTAATTTGTATTAGGCCTAGAAAATTACATAAATTGATAGATAAGACTACTCATAAGATTTAGTCTTAGCCCGTCAAAATCTTCCGTGAATTTCTGTACTGTAAGCGAAAGTACGCACTTTTTAAGAATCCAAATTATTGATCCCCCCCCCCCCCCCCCCCCCCCCACACACACAAGGCTCACATACGCTCATTTTTTTCACGCCCATGAATTATATTAATATTCTAATGACTCGCCCGAATTTAAACTGAAGATTTATTTTTTACCAACTATTCAAGATAAGCGAACGAAAATATTACGCACCGAACGCACTTAAGATACTCATTTAGCGCAGTTATCTGGAATTTTCCTTCAGGTTATCTTTAAAAGCACATTTTTTTGGAGTTTGGTGATTGGGCTGAAATGTGAAAAAAAAACATGTGTTATCATCGGCATCGCGTCTATGTGAAAAGTTTCAACTCGACCGAAGATTGTTTTCTAAACACTCAAAAGCGAAGTTAAAATAAAGGATTTCATGAAAGAATCGCTTGAAACAAAACTTTCCATATAAATCCTCTATAAAATTTATAATCAAGCAATGGGAGTGGGGGTGTAAAATTTTTCAAAATATTCATAAAAGTAACGGACTTTATAAAAATCAAAATGAATAATCCTCCTTTTCAAGGCCTGCAAACGAATATTTTTAACGCCCTTGAATTACCTATTTTCTAATAACCCAACCGCTTTTACACCGCAAAGTCTTTTCACCATTTGAGAGGAGGAAAAAAAAGGAAATATTGCGCACCAAGTGCACTTGCGCTATTTGTTTTTTAAGAATGTCATTTAGCGCAATTAAGTGAAATTGTCTTTCATGTCCCAAATGAAAAAAAAAAAAAAG
>CAXITT010000171.1:0-56164 GCA_964033795.1 Lymnaea stagnalis
TCCACCCCCCACCCCCATTTTGTTGACATAATTAAGGAAAGACCCCAATGACACAATATTAATATGATTACATTTATATTACAAAAGTCACTATTCTAAACTAAGTGATTATAATATGTTTGTTTTTTTTACTTTTAAGAGAATGTCTTAAATGTCAGTCTGTGCACTGCAAATAGCTGGTCAGAATGTTAGCACACTTTGTTAGTGCAAGAGAAGTTGAAAGTTGGCCTCTCTTCGCTTGTAGATTCTGTTTGTCGCAGATGACTAAGACATTATGTTTGCTATCGTGTTGCATGTATGGAACAATGACACGGTTTAAGTGTCATGTGCATTAAAGATAAATGGCACCTTGATAGAGTAGGAATATGATATTTTGAGAATTAGGGGAAAGTAAAGTGGGTAAACATAATAACATCGCTGCTTAAGCGGATATGCAAAATCTGTAACATCTGTTATGCATCCCAAGTCATGTTGAAATAGCAAGCTCAACAGCACAGACAATGCACAAGAAATTACCACCTGCTCCTCATCAAAAAAGAATTTGACTAATGCAAGTAGCTGCCTGGAGACCAACAGAGCTTATGGCAATTATTCCTCATGCTGACAATGCTTTTTTCTGAGCAAACGCAAATTTGACCATGCTAATACACTTCTGAGAGAGCTGCATTGGCTGCTGGTCCGCAGTCGCATAGAGTACAAAATTGCAACTCTGTGCTACCGCTGCTTGCATGACCTGGAGCCGTCCTATCTCAAAGCGCACATGATGCCCTAAGTACCCACTAGATCACTCCTTTCATCCGATTGTGGCAAACTCTGGGTACCGCGAGTCTGCCTTGATACCTATGGAAGGTGCACTTTCACTTTTGCTGGCCCAAGAATCTGGAATGCCCTTCCTGTCGCTCTCAGAAACAGCCAGACACTGCAGTCTTTCAAAACTAAGTTGAAAACACGTCTTTTTGCACTCACCTGCTGGGGTGATGTAGTCTACGTCCTTACTTCCAGCTTGCTCATATTCCTCGATGTAGATTTTTTATTGTAGCGTTTTGTATTTCATTTGTGGAAAAATATATATTGTCGTATATGGTTGACTTTGTACCCCGCTGCGAGCCTTAATTTGGGATAAATATTGTTTTTGAAATGAACTTTATTGTTATTATTATTATTTTTTTAAGTGATGAATGGTTAGATGAGGATGATGTTGACTTGTCTGGTTTATCAGTTCCGCAAGATGAAAATGATAAATCAGCTACTATGCCAATTGTTATGATAGAGCAACACCTGGCTACTCTATGGGAAGATGATAGCAGCTAGAAACTATGCTACCATTGTCAGCTATACTGACAATAATCACATTTCTACTTCCACAAACAATGATATTTAGTCTTTAACCACCTTTTCATTGATTCTGCATTATAAAATTTAAGTGCAAAAACATTTTAATTTGTTGATTAACAAGATAAAGGCGCAATAAAATATTTTCCTACAATTTGGTGTTACCGGTATTAAAATAGATCAGCATGGAGTAAAATGTTTTTATATATTTATATATTATAATTCATTTGGTGGGATGGTGGTCAAATATTGACATAATTACTTTGAGGTGGGGGGGGGGCATTGAAAGTTTGATAGTTGTTGATGGGAGAGGGGTAGGGGGAGGGACAAAATTGCTTAAAAATTGTTGACATAATAAAGTAGTTCAAAAATGTTTCATATTAAATACTGTTATGATGGCGGGCTAAATACTAAAACCAATTAGACTCCGTTGGCATGTCTGCTGTCATTGTATGATTGTTACCGGTATCGTAAACATTAGTGAGAATTACTAGAACCAGGCCCTATGTAAAGCTAAATGGAGTTCCCATAGCCTTTTGGTTTAAAAAAAGATGGTGGTCATAATATTTTTAAAAAATAAAAATAATTTTAATTGCAAGTATATTACATAAGTGACAATGTCTTTGGCTTCATTGGACTATTTTATATCTTTTCATATGGCTTCATAAATTTGTTTTAATTTCAAATAATTTTGTCTTATTAATTTTACTTACAAATAATTATTCAATGTACAGCTCCAGCTCCAAATAGTGTAATAAGCTCAATAGCAGTGAAATGTGTAGATTTTGATAACTTATGGCATACCAGGCAAGTCAAGCCATTTACCCCTAGGGGAAAAGATAAATGTTACTCTATGGACACGTTTTCTGGAGAAGCAGATAAGGTAAGTCAATTAGATTTGTTTTATGAATATTTGTCATCAATTTTTAATTTAATTAAAAAAGACTGTTTACAATTTCAAAAGAAATAAGAAAATTTTATAATTACCTTGTTTTATTTAAACTTGACTTAAATTCTATCCACAGATGGAAATTGAACAAAAACATATAGATGCCAACCAGATAGTCTTTTCACAGTTAGTTCCCCTTCCTAGAGATGGAATTCAGCTTGATATGTCTAGGTGGTTTCAAAACCTAATAAGTGTTCTTGATATTAATATTGAATACAACAGTGAAAACCCTTACCGTAAGTCCATTTTTGTTGTTATAAATTCTGTGAAACGAAACAAATTATTTTTTTTGATGTAATCCATGACATTGCAAATTCTTTCATGTAAATATGTATTGAAATGTTACATTAAAAACATGTGTCCATTATTTTAATACAATGTTTATAACTTTATGCTGTATGCTTTTTAAATAGCTGAGCATCAGAAACCTGAATTGTTGGTGGAAGCTAAGCTGTTTTATCGAGACAAAGAAGATGATGAATCAGACTGGAAACTTCTGGCTGAATCAACAGAGCGTAGGACATTAAATTGTGTTATTGAAAAAGACATTGTAAGTACTTATGTAATGTAGAGGTATTTTTTGTTTTAAAACATGTGTATTTTAAGTAAGGCTTTACCAAAGTTTTACTAACAAGTTATGGATTAAAATTCTATTTTCATTAAGGATTTTCTTTTAATATTTTTGCATTCTTCTTCTTCTTCTATATCTTAAGGGCCCACGATCAATTTATTGATCATTTTGGCTCATTTTGGATCATTTAGGCATTAATCACAAAATCAACAGAAAAAAATGGAATGTTCTTTTTTCTCTCTTTCTCTCTCTTTAAAATTTTTTTTTTTAAATACAAAATATCTGTTTTATAACTGCATTTTCATTGATGCATATTTTAAATATATTATCCTTTCACTTTGAAATCAAATTTTAAACAAATAACTTCATTTTACATAACCTTTTAATTACATTTAAAACATAGTTTTTTTCTTCCATTTCAGCGTGTTGATGGAAGTTTATATCATTGTGAATTGCTCCCCTTTTTTGAGCTTGGCAGTGTTCATTATGACTACTACTTGATTAATATCCGCCTACCAGTTAATAAAAAAGACAAAACCAACCAGTTTGGCCAACTTGCAGACCTGTCTGTGATTGTAAAATGATTTTTATATTTTTATTCTTGAGTAAAGTGTTTAAGGGCCCATCCATATATTTCAAACCTTTAAAAAGTCACTTTTTCCATTACCCCCCTCCTCTTTGCATCTATACAAATTAGTATTCCCCCTTCACCAGCACCTGTTTTTATTATATTTATAGACAAATATGAAGTACACAGTAACACAGCAATTACATGATGTCACCGTAAATCGTGTTAAGAATAATGCCACAGGTTTTCTCCACTGTTAAGCATAGTGGAAACAATCTTTGGTTCAGCCAAACAAAATTTTATTGATCACATACATAGAAACATACCAAGGAGAATGGTGGACTGTTAAAAGTTGTCAGGCTCACTAGCTCAGGAAGGGGTGGGGGGTGGTCTGCCCTAGGCAGTACTTATTTTCTATATTTTGGAAGGTTTTTTTTTTGTCAACTGCAGAATTTTTATGTTTGGGGAATCTTGGTCCGCAGCACTAACCCTAGCCACATCACTGACTAGGCTCTTTATTACCACTGCAATTTCTAGCAAGTTCACTTGAGAAAACAAAACAACAATGTTACAGTAATTATAAAACATTGTGGAGATATTATATATCATTGAAAATAATTCGAAATCATGGATTTCACAGATTTTTTGGTTACTTTGGCTTTTTTAGAGATATAAATTGGCTATTTATGGACTGTCAGAACTTAAGTTTAGTTATTGCAATATTTCTGAAATATATATAAATTGTGGGAAAAAAATATATATGTATGTGTAAATTCCACTAAGGCGCACACCCCTCACCATATGCACCAGTACACATAAGCTAAAAATTAAAAACCCTTTACCCCCTCAGTAATATTTTGCTCTTTAAAAAAATAAATATAAATTAAATTAAGCATCTCTCACAAGTCTTATTTAAAAAATTACAAACAAAACAGGGCAATATTTTACAGTTATGTGCACAAAGCCTTGTACTTTTGCCATAAATTAAATCTATCGGTTTGGACTCTGATGTATTTTGGGCCCTCTGCATACTGTTGTGGTTGATTTTAAGGTGTAAACATTAAGTCTATTTCCAGAACTGCTACAAATGGATTAGGCAGTTTTTATTTAGAATTTAAAATTATTATTTTTTTATTTTGTAAATCATCATTGACATTTTTACTTCCACTTCTTTCATCTATTATAGTCTTAATCATAATCTAAGCAGTTTTTTTTTGTTATGAGCCTGAAATTTTTACACTAAAGCCTACACTATTACCATTGCTCCAAGTTATTCAAGAGTCTTGCATTGTACATTGTGAAAAAAAATTGTTATCCATTCAATTTATTAATGAATTTATTGATTTAATTTTCTGTAATATACAGAAATCTATATCTTCATATTCTTAATAAAACAACAATGATATAATATTATGGAGTGCAACCCTAGAATATTACTATTGTCTATACTTGCATAAATATCTAGTGTGTATTTTACAGGCAATTTTCCAAAATGGTGGCTTTACTAAAGTGTGGTTTTCAATGAAGACTGTCTTTTTCCCAATGGTTCTGGCAGTGTTAGTGTGGTTCTGGATTCGAGTTATGACCCAAGGGCGGGCAACAAATTTGACAGAAAGGTATTTGATTTTTTTAAAGAAAATGAGCAAAGTAACATACACATAATTAAGTTTAGTTATTTGAAAATTTTGGTTTTATTAATGATATAGATGTTTTTATTGTAATAGAAAATCAAAGTTTTATATTAGACCTTAACAATAATGATAATCATTCATTGTAAATAAGAGAATAAATACTTGTATAAATGGATTTAACTGTAAAACATTGTCTTATGTTGGAACGGGTGAAGTGTGTATATTTTGGAGCGCTAACTTAGGAAATTAGGATCAAGTGATGATATACAAGAGATCAACCACCCATGTCTTCCCCTTTTATTTCAATAATTTTATTCCAGAGGTTCTTGTCAAAATACATGCTACATTTTTTTAAAATAAAAATTTTAAAAACATTTCTTTAAATACAAAAACTACAAAAAAATAACAACTAGCTATAGATCGTTTAATCTTGTTCGTTTTGTTTTGACCACTTCCATTTAATCAAACCAAACTCATGCAGTAGGTAAGTCTACCGCTGAGCAGTTCATAATGCTTGATTGTTGCATAGTGGGTAAAAACTTTGTCTGGGAATTATTTTGTCTATTGAAACTTTCACCTTGCTAGCCACTGGTCATATTATAATGACTAAAACAGCAACAATAAATGAATAAAGCAGACCTGTTAACTCTTATGATTTTGGTGTACAAATTACGATTTTGAGATGTCTTTTATGATTGTATGCCACTACCTGACAACTACAATTTTAAGAGACCGGGTTGAAAACATACATTCCGGTAATTTTTTCTGATATAAAAAATATTTTATATAATAAAAAGTACATTTTCGGTTGTTAGTTTTAACTTGCAGCAGAATTCTACGTCCAGCATTGAATGGATAGAGAAATGCAATTAGTTTTGGACCATCCACTATAATTATATTACGTGTGCCCTGAGAGGGAAATAGAGTGGTGTTGAGGAGGGGCTCTAAATTTTTAAGTCTATAAAATTACCACCACATTTTTGTAATGATAGTGGTGATATTGCTTTGTGTTTTCATAATGAACTTGCTAGATATGCTCAGATAATACTAAGTTGTAGAGGTATTACAGTCCTAGTGACAGTTTTAGTCAATCTGGGGCAACCATTAAGTATGTACACACTGAGGGGGGAAGGGGGGGTTGTCAATTTTTTTAGATTTTGCATAAGTGAGTATTGTAGGGTGGGGGCTCAGCAGAAAGTACATAAATTATTCAAACATTTTACAATGTTCATCCTGAAATTCCAAAAATAACATATTTATATCTTGAATGCTGTAAAAATATTAGGCAATGTTTTGTAGGAATTATCTTCATAATGTTGCCATGCATTTTCACAAATGAACTCGGTAGGTATACTCAGATAGTACTAAGTAAGGTAGAACAGTAATATTTAGTCCATGTATGTTCAAAGCCCATGTGATGTATATTTTGTTGAGCTAAGCCAGTGCTTCTAAAATTTGTGTTTCCTGGCACCTGTGCCAAATTTAGATTTTCACCAGGCTGCCTGTGTTAAATTCTAACAAGTACACTTTGAAATAGAGAATAAAAAAATAAAATAAAGGGTGGGTAAAAATAAATAAAACACATATCAGTTCACATGATCAATTTTTCGATCATACTTTTGATGCAATTTGTGTATGAAGCCTTGTCACAACTTTCACAATACTATTGATCAAATTCTCATTTGTGTCCAAAAAAAGAAACCATGCACAAAATTGTGCGTTCATAAAAAAATTTGATGAAAATTTGATAGTGTGAACTGAGCTTAAACGCCATTTAGTTGCTGCAAACAGTAGTTACTTTACTAGGTTTATGGCCGGGGGGGAGGGGGTTGTTTAGAAAATGTGCCTTTTTTGTGTGTTGTTGTCGCATATGTACTATACAGTTTGCCCCTCCTTGCATTTGTTTACTTCGGTGATGATAATGTTATTTAGAGACATAATTATTTCTTGCGGCAAGTGCAGAAACAGAAAAACTAGAGAATGCATTCTCATCTGTTCTGCGCAGCAACATTAGATTTCGACATATTTTTATACTATCTGAGAGGGCCTTTGAAATCTATTTTAAGGGCTCACAAAACTGCGGTACGATTTTAAATACTCCCTTTTCCTTTCACCCATTTACAGCTTGTGGTAGTTATCAGAATTTAATTATTAATATGGGAAATAGGCCTAATGGATATTGATTTTTATTTTGTTTAAAATGGCTTTTCCTAAAAAAAATATCAAGTTAATTGGTAGGTTTTTTAAAATGATGTCTTAATTTGTTAATTAAGTCTTATTTTTATAAATTTTATTTTATGCTGATCTGACTTCAGGTTTGAACCACATAAAATTTCATCAGTAACTCTATTTTTACCAGTGACAGACTGTGATAATGTGCAGGTTCACCTAAATATTAATTAATATCCATAGCAGATACACGTCTGCAAAACAAAGTGACCGCAGATAGCAATATAAACATCAGTCATGTACTTTTAGGAGTTACCCTTTTTATGTCAGATTAACTGGATCCCACTAGGCACTTGATTCGAGCAGTTATTGTATTCATTATATATACTATATCTTTTTTTATTTTCAATAAGATACTATATAAACTATATTGTACAATTTTGAGATGATACTGTACCATTTTAGGAGTTAAGGGTAAACAGGTCTGCTACAGTTCTTTATTTAAATGATCCTATATCAGCAACTAAAAGTCCAAAAAAAAGCATACATCAATTCCACACTACACTAAGACTAAGATGAATCTCAACACACCGACTGCCACTGCATCTTTCAAACTATCACAAGAACTCATAATTCTAACTTGCTTCCCGTTTTCATACAGCATTTATTCAACTTAATTGTAAAGGAATTTTACCTTCCCACCTATCTGATCACAAGACAAAGTACATAACTCCCCAATAATTACATTGCATAAACAAACCAAAACATGTTTACAAGCCCATTCATAATAGCCCTATCAGCTGATAAAAGCATGCACACTGATGAATGGATATGGTATTGTGCTGTGATTATTGCAAACTGAGGATAAACAAAAATTTTGTACAAAACTGAGAAAAGGACATGTTTTCCTCATTTATTTTTCCAGTAAGCATCACATGGTCACATAAATATTTTAACTTGTTTCAAAAATTATGCCTAGCGTTATAACCTAATAGAAAAAACAGGAGTATGAATGCAACTTAAAGATATTGTACAAATGTGTAAATTTGATCTCATAATATTTTCAAAAAACAAATGCAGGAAGTGAAGAGAAAAATATTACAATAGATCAAAACACTTAATAATAACTTTTGTCCTTAAAAAAAGCTTAAGTCAGCATTTTAAAACTTAACAGAATTTATAAAACCTGACTTAATTGTTATGTGATCCATTTCAAATAAATGTATTTATATTTCAGAACTATCTTTTCACTTGGAATAATTTTGTCTATCATGAATTGTAAGTTATATCCAGAAATATATATAGATTTCGTGGTAGTTAGTGTTGAACCAGTTTATCAGCAGATAATCTGTAATCTACCATTCTTCCGATTAATCAGCATCCCTAGTGTCTTTAATTTCATTTTTTGGTGTGTTTATTCCAGATTTTTAATTAAATTTTATCATTGTTCAGTCAATTTGACTTGTGACAACATTAATACTGGAAAATGTTCTCTATAGGTCCTATTGAATGGTTAACCTTAGCAGTGAACATGCCATTCATGATGCTTATTAATGATATTAGAGATGGAGCTTTCTATGCCATGCTGCTTTCTTTCTGGCTCATTTTTGTTGGGGAGCACATGATGGTTAGTAATCTAGCAAATAGTTTTTGCCTGTTAAGATTTTCTTTTAAAAGTACTGTTAAAAATGGCTTTTTTCCATAGCCATGTTTTCATTAGATGAGAACAATATTGTTTTGTGATTTAATGAGGAAATTATCATCAATAAAAGTGTTGCATTACTCACATCTTGACATTTAATTTGGTTTGAGGATCGTAGGAAGGATCTTAGTTAAGTGTTAAATTTAAATATCATCTGTTATAAGATATGATATTGTAATGATCTAAATAAATGGATATTTTTTTTTTTTTTCATTAACTGCACAAATTTTTTTCAGTCTTGAAAATCTTTGTTGGAGTTTTTTTTAGTTCTTTTGTTGTTGTTTCTTAAAATTAGTCTGTAGCAAGACGTTTGTCCGATAATTGTGTAGTATGAATAACTTTTGAGTTCCCGAGGGTGAGTTGTAATTTTGAACAGAGTCTTTGCTTTTTGTTTGAACAGAGTTCTTGTTGTTTTTTTCCAAGATGATGGATACTCCTTTTGTATGTAAGGGATTTGTCTTTATAAATAAATCTTGTGTTCACATTTTAGGATCAGGTTGAAAGAAATAGATTGTCTGCCTACTGGAAACATCTCACCGTTGTTATTCTTGCTTGTTTGGCACTGTTCATTTTTGAGATGTGTGAGCGGTAAGTTCTTTGTATCTGTTGTTTTAATTCCATGTTAAATCATGCATACTTTACTTTTTAAGTTTAATAGTAAAAATAAATAAGTGATTGGCATGCAAATTTTACAGTATGTAGTTTTAATAAATATGCATTTTGAAATCTTCCAGTGGAAGACAACTTGTCAACCCATTTTACAGTATCTGGTCCTCAGAAGTTGGGGGTGTAGCAGCTGTATCCTTTTATATTAATTTATTTAAAATTTAATAGCAAAAAAATTAACTGGTGCTTATTAACTTTTCTTGAAATTTATGTTTGCATTATTTTCTACATTATATATGATTAATTTTGTATGTCCTTGACTATAAAGTTTGGTTTTATCATTACTGCTGGTATTGCGGCTTGCTTGTACTTCATTTTTCTCTGCTACCAAGTTTTTAAAGTCTTTAGGAACATCAGCTCTAAACGAACATCTTTACTTCACATGAGTACCCTGAGACGCAAATATTATTCTGTAAGATAATTTTTATTTGAAAGATCAGCTGCTTTTGTCTTTTTACTTACATATACTTAACCTCTGTAACTTAATTTTTGAACAATATTTCCAAACTTAATTTCTTACAAAAAAATAGTTCTTAATCTTATAAATATATCTAGACTTAAAATTTTTAAAGATATAACATTTTTAACATTCCAAATGTGATTGCAGGGCCTTATATTTCGATTCAAGTTTTTAATGGTAGTCACTTTGCTGTGTGCGGCTCTGACAGTTATCTTCTTTATTATCGGTCAGTTGAGTGAGGGCCAATGGAAATGGGGAGATGTTGATGTTAGCCTGGAATACACCAGTGCTTTTCTAACTGGTAAGTGTCAAATAAGTGAACCTTAAAAGATGTCACTGCCACCTTCTTACTCCTGATTTATTAATACAGTGAGTAATTCAGCTTGACACTGACTTTAAAAATGTATATGTTAAAGTTAAATGTGTGCAGTGTTGTGGTGTCTGAGTTACAGCAATATGAGCCTTCCAGGCTTTAGACAAGTACACAAATGAATGTTATTAAATCTAGATTTAAATGTCTCAGTGATTTCTTTTTATTTTTAAACTGAGAAAAAATAAATTAAGTGAACATTATATAAGTGTAATTGAGGAATAGTTTGCTGAAAGGAAAAGTATGTTTTCTTCATAACAATGTAACCGTTATTTTTGGATACATTAAGTCAATTTGGTAATATGCACCAAAGTGTACTCTGGAGGATTTGTGTTACTTAATTGTTGTTACTTGAGTGTTTTTTTAAAGGTCCCCTGTGTTACGTTACGATAGATTAGTACTCCTACTAGGTCTGTGACTAGGGTATGATTTAATCTACTAATTAAATATTCTAAACTAATCTCACTACACTAACATTCAATGGCACGCCTCTCACTTCTATTAGTACTATTACTATACTATGACTAAAAGAACACAAGTTGTTCAGCCCACGAATAATAAATATTTAATTCCAAAAAAAAGATTAACTACACACACATTACATATATTACACACACATAAAGAATAACTAGTATACTCTCTAATACTATTAAATACTAAGCACTTTGTTACGACTGGCTGTCTTGTCCTCTGTACCAGGTCAGGTCCTAAACACACACACACACACACAGCAGTCTTGTTTGTTTGACCGACCTCTCGCTGGTCACTCACACTGCGATGTCTCTGGTCACTGCATGGTCTGGGACGAAATAGGTGGAGACTCTACACACTCTAATGGGGGCACACACGGCCTGGGCAGGAGTCCTTGTTTATCTCTCGTAGGCCTAACCTACACTTGGATTCTTTAATTAGGATCTCAGCATTAGCCTGACCCTAACCTACTGACTCCTATTAACTCAACTAACTATAACTGACTGGCCTATACTATACTGACTGTATATTAAACTCAACTGTACTGGACTGTACTGAACTATACTTAACTCTACTATACTGATACTGGCTGTAAATGAGAATAATAATGCAACACATAACTAAGAAATGCAAATCACATCATTACTCATTATTAATAATTAATCATAAGCTAACAATAACTACAATCTTAACATTTCTATATAAAAACTACAAACACATGAAAATTAACAATACCAACCAGGCTCTGCTGCCAAATTACAGGTAAAAATAAAAAGAGGGCTGGTAGAGTCATGCACTCCCTTTTTATACGGTATCTGTGGCATCAGCTTGGGTACGCCTTGACCAGAACGCGCATTGTTTAAGCTGGGTCACTGTCAAGGTGACAAAGTTAATTTCCATTGTTCATTGTTATGAATGTTCGGCCCAGCCTAAGTAATCTCACGTGGGGTAGGGATGGAGAGAGTGTGAGGCAGCGGGTCTCAAAAAATTATTTTCAAAGTTTTGTACAATTGTTCTCTTAACAATTAATATTAATTCTGTGAGCTATGTATACATAATAGTAATATATTGATTTTTAAAAATCTATACATTTGTTCTGTAAATAATATTGACAAAAGAATTGTTGTTTTTTGTTACCTTTGTTTTTGGAGGGTTTTACATTATTTTGTTAGTTCCAAAACTGTTAAAGATTTCAGAAAATCTGAAGGCTCTCATTGCGCTAAAATCATGCAAATTTCCTTAGCTTTCCTGGCCGATTCACTGGATAACAATTAAAATTATATTTTTTGAATACATAATAGGTGCTTGTTCTCTTTAAAAAGACCCAAAAAAATACAAGTTATGAAGATGATCCTTGTAGCCATTGGTTATTTAAATGATTATTTAAAACAAAACTAGTAATCGGTATTGACTGCTTCTGGCAGAAGAAGAAATATTAAACCAAATGTTCCTTTATTGTTCAAATTTTATTACTTAATTTTATAAGTAGTTTAAACATCCCAGAGATTTAACTAAAATTCATAAAAATTTCAGGTGTTTATGGTTTGTGGAATGTCTATGTTATTGCACTTCTCAGTTTGTATGCCCCATCACACAAGAAATTCATTTCTGACACAGGTAAGCCAAACATTCAATAATGTTTTGTGTCTTAATTCATGGATCTGTGTTTGCTTTATATTTATAATTTTTCTCATGCATGAAAATTCAAGTAATCAAAATACATGATGAACATAATTCAATTTTATAGTTTTGAAATAAAACAATTAGAAAATTACCCAAATTTAGACTTAAATATTTCAGAAAGTGGGAGTTTCTTACGAATTATATTCCTAAAATATTATGGATAAAGATAAATTTTATATTTTTTGGGTGATCATAATAGGTTAATAGTGGACATATTCCAGTGTTATAAAAAAAAATGGACCAAAGCAAAGATCCATTAATTTAATTATAAAAATGCCTTTGTCTTTATAATAGTAATAATATTAAAGAATTTTTATGTCTGCATTTAACTTCTGTTGCAATGTTAAGCACATTTACACAACAGTTAATATTCACATATCCATCAACACTGATTCTTAAAATTTTGAAAGCCCTTTCAAAATAAATTCCTCCAGTCTTTAGGTAGTCCAACTTGAGCAAAAACAGCCTTTGGTGTTGCTTTTTTTTTTGTTACTGTTTTTCACCGACTTCTAGTGGTACTTTATAAAAAACATAATTATAGGCAATTAAAGTATATAAAGTGGCATCCGTTATCTTGCCAAATAACTTTACATCTTACATCAATACCAATAAATTTTACTAAATCTTGAAACTTTGATAATGCATATCTACTATAATTTCACAGATGACACTGATACTAACAGCAGAGAGGAAGAGGTGCAACTGACACAAATGCCATCTGAGTCATCAAACATCACTAATTTCATTTCAAAACCAGCTACAGATTAAAAGTTTCACTAACTTTTCTTTAAAATTCTGCAATGACAAGATTCAGTTATTTTTAAAAGTATGGTACTTAAATGTTTATGAACGTGAATATTTAAATATACTTTATTGTTCATATTGTGAATACATTTTTTTTTTAATCTTACAGTTAAAAATTATGCTTTGGATTTTGCACTGTACTGTTACACATAAGAACAGACCTTTTTACTCTTACGATTTTGGCGTACAATGTATGATTTTGATATGTCTTTTACGAATGTACGGCGAAACCTGTCATACCTGCGATTTTAAGAGACCGGGTTAAAAATATATACATTCCGGTAGTTTAAAAAAAAAAAAATAATAATTAATTAAAAAGTACATTTTCTGTTGTTACTTTTAATTTGCATTCTACATCCAGCAGTGAATGGATCTAAATATACGATTGGCTGGAGACTATCTATAATTATATTAGATTTGCCCTGAAAGGCAAAAGGAGTGGTATTGATTTAAGATATTTTGTGTACAAAAAAAAAAAAATTTGTGGTGTGGGGGACGGCGGAATGAGCGTTATTAAAAAAACTTACAATATTTGTCCCGAACCCCTGAAGTCTAAAAATGCTGTAAAAATATCGATCAATATTTTTTAGGAATTATAGTCATAATGTTGCCATGTTTTTTCACAAATGTACTCACTAGATATCGCTCTGATAGTTCTAAGTAGTAGAGGTATTTTACAGTAATATTTAGTCCACCGTCTGTTCAACATGTGATGTATATTATGTTGGGCTTTACCAGTGGTTCTAAAAAAAAAATTTTTTACCGGTGCCTATGCCAAATTTAGGTTTTCACCAGGCTCTCTGTGTGAAATTCAAACGAGGACACTTCAAAATAGCGAATATGTAAACAAAATAAAATAAAGGGTTGGGTAAAACTAAATATAATATGTATTTAGGTCTCTAAGCGCCATCTAGTAACTGCAAACGGTAGTTACCCAAGGGAGCTACTGTTGGCACCACGATCGAAAGTTGTCACATTGGATTAAAAGTGGAAATAAAATTATCAAAATTTTGTAATATTTGGCAACGCCCCTGTGAGTAAACCACAGCAACCTACATAGAAAAATGTGCACCCCGACCCAGGCTGACCAGTAAAGCAACAATTTATTTCACCCTCTGTCTTTGAGAAGTAAATGGGATTTTATAGTTTAATCTACTTTGAAGGTCCTTTCCAAAGATGATTTTGTAGCTCCCTGCTTTCGGCGCCTATTGCTCTACGACCCATTCTCATGGCCCTGCCCAAGGGCAATGAGCACCCAGGGTGATGCAGCATGAATACTGCGAACGCTGGGCTTGCCGAATCCCCAGTGGTGAAAACCTGTGTCACATTTTGTTTTCTGTAACATCATTAATATATAAAGATTATTGGATTTTTTAATTATTTTTTTTTCCCAAAGCTCCTTGTAACAATGCAAGTGGAGGGGAGTCGTTAAAAAAGTGCGAGTGCAAAAAAAATGAGGTGGGGGGGGGGGGGGGGGGGGAAAAAAAATTTTAATCTTTTTTTGCCAACCTTCTATATAGAGTACCCCCCCCCCCCCCAATGTGTTTGTTTGCTTCGGTGCTTTATGACATAATTTTGTGACATATCTATTTCTTGCGGCTGACCATTCACCTAGACATTGATATCTATAGCAGATACACATCTGCAAAACTAAGTGACCCCAGATTGCAGTTAATGTCAGTCATCTACTTTGTACTGTTCAGTTCCCTTTTTTTCATGCCAGCCTTACTCGATTCCACTGGACATGTGTAGTTATTGTATACATCATGTATATTGTATGTTTATTTACTATTAAGATACTGTATTGTACATTTTTCGGGACGATATTGTAGGATTTTAGGAGTTTGAGGGTAAACAGGTCTGTAAGAATGAATTTAAATTAAAGGATAATAAATGTTTCTCCATCAAAGTTAATTTAGTTAACTAAAATAGTATAATAAATTTAAGTTCATATATTTAAATTTTTTTATCAAATATTTCCCTTTAAACTAAAATGGTCTGGTCTGATTATCAAAAATAAAAATGTCCTGCTTATAGCAGTGAAAGAAAAGATTTATTTGTCATAAGTTTTAATTACCACCTCAAAGCATTACTGCTCTCCATTTTAAAAATATTGGCCTTTATGTTTAATGTTAAATATTTTTTATATCTCTCTCTCTCTCTCTCTCTATATATATATATATATATATTTTATATTGAAATAATAGCAATGGGCCTAACAAACAAATGAAATGTATTTGTATCAATTAACAATTTTTCACATACTATCTGCAATTTTTGGAATCTTTACAGTAGAATAAGAATCTGGTTTTATATTTTTGTTGTGTTTTTTATTTTTATTTATCAATAATGTATGAAGAATTTGTTCACAACAAAATATAATTAGTGTTATTTAATGCTTACCTACCTAGTGTCTCAAATATAACATTATGTACCATAATATTATTACTAATAATTTTAGACTTTTAGAATGTTGCATTTAGAAATAAGATTTAATTACATGAACTTAAATAGTAGGTCTTAAAAATCCCATTTGAAATAACTACAAAATTAATTTAAATACAAAATAACATTCTGCAGTCTTTTTGTCTATTCTAGCTTTATATGCATTTTACAATAAAGTCATATAAGAGTGGAAGAACAAAATTTTGGTATGGATTATTGTTTCCATCCATTAGTACCGGGTAGTCAAACAATTAAACAAGCAGAAGAAATCATTAATAACAAAAGTGGTTGCCAGTTAGTTTTTGTTTTTTTAAAAGGCTTGTCTTAGTTTTTTTAAAGTCTTATTTAAACAGCAAAGATTTGATTGAGTTTTGAAAATAAATTTGAGAATATACTTTATTTGACAGAATTGTCTGTTATTCTATACACATAGTTTTTTGTTTGTAAATAATTAATGAGATTGTAACCCATTTATTAACATGCATTTCAAAAAGTTGTTTCTAATTAATGATGATTTAAAAAATCTTTACTACATTTTTTATTACCGGTATTGCTATCAAGTAATAAAAAGTTCAGTCTTCCATTACAAAAACCAAGTTATATATTACATTATATTATTCCATTTATATTCTTTTAAGACAAAATGTATAATTTAAATTTTTATATAATGTAAGCTACCAGTTATAATTATGGGTAATTTTAACATAAAACATTTGAGAAGATTTTAGTAAATTTATTTCTCTAGCCAATTCTTTTGTGTTCCCTTCGCAAAATGTATAGTTTGTAATATTTATAAGTGTTAGTCATGTCGATGGGATATTATTTGTATTCTTTTTTCTCCAAACACAGATTATTATATATAACTTCCTTTTTTAAACTTTTGTTATCAAAAGTAAATATTTTCATTTGTTTTGATGTTCAGACAAATATTTCATTTTAATTCTAAAGACAATGCAAAAAGCACTTATTTGGAAATGTCTTGCTTGCATGCCAACCTACAGGATCAAAACCTGTGCTAGGAACCCTTTAACAAAAATATTCATCAATTATAATTTTTATGTTTTTTTCTTGTAATTATGAGTATCTTGAATATCTGCAATCTTTGCCCTTTTTATTGTGTCTAGATTTGTTTGAAATTCCAAACAAGTGTTAATTTACACTGTAAAATTGATGTGATTGTTTTACCATTCAGTCTATTTCTGCTGTTTTGATTTTTCTTAACATAAAGAATGATTGCTATATAATGAAGCAAACATTTTTTAAAAATTGATTAAAAAAAAGATAATAATTAATATTCAATTCTCACTTGTGTCACTCCTAAATATGGCATACAACAAAGAAAAGTGCACCCTCTTAGTTTTAGGAAGTGTAAATTAAATTATTCTATTTTTCAGCCACTATTGATGGTTATATAATTGTTTTAAAATAGTGAATAAAATTTAAAATAATACTGTAAAGAAATGTGTTTAAAGCACAGGTAAAGCATATCATTTGGATAAATTTATCTTGTTTTTACTATTTTTTAAAATCTCACTACTTAATTACTTAATTGTAATTTAATTTTTTTTTTTATTAAGTAGGTTTTGACACTAATCTAAATTCTTTATACTATGTATATTTTCCCATTCATAGTTATTATCTATTCAGCAAATGTTTATATTTAGCTCTTGTTGTACAATAGTGCTTATTTCTTAAAAGCCTAGTAGATATTTTCAATATGCATTTATTATATTTATTTAAAACAATAATAAACATTTACTATGAAACTTTGATATTGACTTTTGTCAGACAACCTAAAAGTCTCACCCAAAGCCTTCAATATATAAACCTGTTCATGCAAGGAGAATTTGCAATGGATAGAGCATCATGGCGTTCATCCTTATACAAAGGCTCCACACAACAGGAAGCCAACAGAATAGCTGCTGCAGTGCACACACAAAACTCCAGAAAAGAACAGGTTAACGCTGCATCTGCAGATATTCCATCAATCCCATGCACTTACAGTTACAAGTGGAAGAACATATCTTGCCAGAATCTATCTTATCAACAATCTGTGCACCCACTGACAGAATCAGCCTCTACACCAATGATTAAAATGGTCTTGATTAATTTCAATGGATGAACTAACAACTGTCGTGCAATTTATTTTGTATTTGTAATTAAAAATCTGTGTATTAAGTTGATGACTTAAAAAATTTAAAGGCTGAAAAACTTGTCAGTCTTAATTAGAAATAGAATGATCATCTTCATAATTCAATGGTAAATCTCAGATTCAGTGAGTTGTCCTAAGAAATGTGTGACAATTGATATTTTCTTAAATTGTAAACAAATTTAAGTAAGAGTCTTATGTTATTTTAAATTATTTATAAATAATTTCATTAATGGGAGAACAAATTTTGAGTGAAGTTGTGGCAGAACCTATTGAGGATATTCATTTTGAAGTATATCAGCTATGTCACAGTAAAGAAACATTTCTGGCTTTAGGAAGTTAGCTTTATTTGTCAGACAGCAGTATACAATAGTTGTTTTCCACATAGTCCCTATACTATAACCAATCTTGCCAAAAGATTGGTTGGTTTTTTTGTTTTTTTTTAAAAACATCCTCTCTACTATTGCTATGTCTTATTGTCTTGGTTTGAACTCTATTCGGACAGGTCGGTCAGGGGTCAACATGGTGTTTAGAATAGGCTCCACATCATCGTGGTTGTAACTCAGAGTGAAATTCTGAATAATCTGTATATAAAGAAAAGAACAATAATTGAACAAACTATACCAACATGATTCTTCATTAACTTTTTAATGTTCTGGACCATTTTTGGTTTTTTTGTTTTTGTTAGCTTAAAAATAAAATTTAATTTCTTTCAAAGTCTTGTTATTAAAATTAATTCTGAACTAGTTAAAAAGATGAGTGGCCTTAAAGACCTTGTGTGGGTATACACATTTTATAGAAAACCTCACTAATTGAACATTTGAGATCAGTAGGTGGATCTCAGACCCAGTTGTTAAAAAAATTTTCTACCCATTTAAATTGTTTTTATAACTGGGAAGCGAATTTTAAGTCAAATGTCTCATTTAAAAAAAATATTGAAATCTCCTGAAAATATATATTGAATTACAATATTAAATACATAATACATGGAGCCATGAACAAAACAAAACAAAAATCATTTTTCAAACTAAAATTAATTTTTCTTTGAGCTAGTTACCTTTGATAATGTGATATGCATTTCTTGCTCTGCTATCCGACGTCCTGTAAAGTAATGAAAATAATGATTAATTATGGTAAGAAATATAGCCTAAATAACAATCATAGGAAAGTTTATTCTGGTGTTGTTTAAGGGAAAGTCCCTTCTTGAATTTCTAAATATTTTTAAAAGGAGATAGGTTGAAGCTTGAATAACAAGACAAAATGGATGTTTGTAATGAAAGCCTTCCTCTTCTACATTACAATACTAAACAAAATCAGAATAAAATCTAAGCACTTTTATATAGATCTACGTGTTTGACAAGAAATTGCAAATAAAATAGGAAACGTCACTAATGACTGAATAGGAATTATTCAGTCTAGAATTGTTGGAGATAATCAGTATTCATTCAAAATGTAGATATTTTATTCAAATAAAAGTTGCAGAACATTGGAAGTAATGTCCCGGAAGAAGATATGGTTTACAAAATTCAATTAATTTGCTCTTGCTTACTATCGCCAGCGTGTATGAACCAGTCAGCGCTGTTACTGAGTAATCAAACGTGAACCCAAGAGCTGTTTTTGTCCCTATCAATATTTTAAAGATGCTTACTAACAGTGGCGTAGCTAGGGTTGGTGTCACCCGGTGCGGTAAACTCATGGTGTCACCCCCCCCCCTCAAACTTATATGATCGATTTTTTTCTTTTTAAAATAAGTCCACAGTATAACAATAACAAGAGCAAAACACATAAAACGAAGTTCGTGAGGTCAAGGAATTTAAAAACTGTAACAACGTTGTGTTATAGTTATTTTTACAGTACATTTAATGTATTTAAAATTTTCCTTTCCTTGTCTTCAAAGCTGCAAACCTGTCAATCATTTGATCAAAATCAGTTTCATTCAATGTATCACTTTCAATTGATAGCAGAGCCACATTAGAAAGCCTTGACTGTCACATGGTGGATCATACATATTTCTTGATAAACCTTAGTTTTGAAAAGCTCCGCTCACATGAAGCCAAAGACTCACAAATCGCAAGAGTATTGGAAGAGATTCTAGGAAGTCCCAATCAGCTATGAATTTCAAAACATTAATTACTGACCTGCCAATGACTTTGCGAAAATTCAATATCAGCTGCCTTTACTCATCATTGAAAAAAGTTACTTTTGGTTCGTACACCAATAACTCTTCTTCACTTGTTGATACTAGACTCTTGTGTTGAACAGCCCCAAACATATCTGCTACTTTCATGATCGCTGATGATCTGATCTGTAGTTCCGAATGAAAGCGATCAATACACTCCAGCATCTCCCTACTGTTTTCTTCTCGAAGAAAGAGTTCAGCATCTATTAATTTTCTTCTGCCTTTCTCTTCTTAAACCTTAATCTTCTCACTCCGGAACTCCATAGTGGTCTGATTTTAAAAGTTTCTTTTCAATAGCATATTCCACCAAGGACCTCAAGCAATTGAGCCCAAAGGTAAAGGTAGCAGATAAACGTAAAATCACAAACATAATAACTAAAGGATTGCATTTCAAATCAAAGACAGCATGCAAAAGACTTTGTTCTGTACCTTTTGTATCCAAATTTTCGAGAGGATTACACAAAGCTTCAATAGCCGCCACACATTCATCAAACTCATCTTTCACTTTCACTGTCTTAACAGCAGCATGATAAGTACTCCAATGCTTTGTTGATAGTCTTTTCACTGACATTCCAGAGTGCTCAAATAGAAAATTTCATTGATGAGTGGATGCAGCAAAGAAGGAAAATATTCTTTCAAGAGTATTGAAAAATGTCCTACATGAACCTTTCCGCAAAGAGTGTTGACCACACAAGTTAAGCTTATAGTACACGCATCCATTAAAAATCGCGTTCTTATTATTTCTTTTAAGAGTAACCTGAACACCTCCATGGATTCCAGACATTGTGGCAGCATTATCGTAATCTCGAGCAATCAACATCATTATGTCTAGCCCATCAAGTTTCAGATCTGCAAGAATTTTAGAACTGAAGTCATCAGCTTTTGTCCCTCTTAAAAGGAAAAATCCAAGAAACACTTCTCTCACTTCAACTTTTTCTTTGTGGATGTTCACATATCTGATCACTTCAGATATCTGGTCAGTGTGTGATATATCAGGTGTACTTTTGAACATAATTCCAAAATACCTCGCAGCCTTTATATTCATGATAAGAATCTCCTTCATATGATTTTCAAGGACATTTATAAATTCATGCTGGGTTTCTGGATGAAAGTTAAGATGCGGATGCTTTTTTCTGTAGATGTCCTCCTCTTTAGTCTCATTTGGTGCTCTTTTAGCACTGGATCATATTTAGATTAGCATCTCAACCATTTCAATAAAGTTTTAGTGAAGATTCGTCTCCGTTCTGGCCACAAAATGCCAGATTTTGCTTTGCAAGATATAATATGATATAAAGCAACCTGTGAAAGATATCCCTTTACATTTTCTTTTTCCTGTCCATCACAGCAATACTTTCGGCATCAATTGTTTTGTATATCCTAAGTCCTGCTGCTAATGCTTTCCATTTTTCAAGGCAACATAGGCCCTCTTCCGATGCTTCATGATTTTGTAATTTTGGGCTCAGTTTTCACCACTTATCAAAGCCAGTAACAAATTTGGATGTTGTTTCTGTAACATTAACAGCAAACAATCTGCAGCACATACAATTCAATTTATGACTGAAGAGTGAGAAAGAAAAAACATCCAAGACCGCAGTATTTTCTCGCTATTGTGCATCACCCCGTAGATCCATTGTTTTGTTAGCCGGCGTACACCTCCTTTAGATTTCGCATTGTGCCTTGTCACTACGCTGAATGGTCTGTCCTTGTTCTTAAACGAGGTACTCCATATTTTAATAATTTCAGACCGAAAATAATCTGAAATTGGTACATTCCATAGAGAAAAATCTGATAAAATGTGCCGGGTTTTGTCATTAACCATCATACTTACAGTATCTTGGTTTGAATCAACATTATCAGCAGACATTTCTATTTCCAAAATCATCCATGTCTTTTACTTGTGTTTTCACGTCAATCTCTTCAATTTTTCTCCACTATTTGCTGGAAAGAATGCATGATGATGGTCTCGGGAGAATCACCATCAATGGTAAGCTGATAAAAGTCTTTTGATGAATTCTGACCCTAGTGGTCATCATTTGGTTTCTTGATATTGAAGCATGTATTCCGATAGTAGTTTTAGTGAGTCGCGTATTTTCTTTTTTGCTTTCACTGCTGACAGCCACTTGGCCATTTAGATATGTGCAAGCCGTGTGGCATGCTATAATAATCTTGAACAATAAAAATGCTTTAATTTTGTCATTTTCAAGACAACAAACAAAATAATTACTGACGAATGTTCAAAAACAACAGTCAGATCATGTCCAAAATACAATACAGAAAAGTAGCAGATAAAACCCAGCAGTCGAAATATGACAATCGTGCTCAAATGTCAAGGGGCGATACTAGTGACGAATCGGGGACAAAAATATTAATTTTTGTTAATTTTTTAGTATTTCTTAGTTTCGATATAGTATATTATATAGATCTATATCTTCAAAAAAAGTTTCGTTATTTAAATTTAAATAAATAAGAATTAATCATTAAACGATTGCAAATTGTGTAACATAATGTAGCTTTTTACCCTATAAAGTGGGTAAAAATTGATTTATAATGTTTTTAATTTTTACCGAGTCGCATACTTACAATCGCCCTGCAACACCGTATTTGGTGTTAATGGAAAGCCTTATTTCTCAGAATCTATATACATATAGCTTCCTGTCACTTACGGTAGTTACCAAACACTTCAATTGGCGGGGAATAATAACTGTTTTTTTCTGACCTAAATATAGGATCATCTCTTTTCTGACGCATCAACCTTGAACTTTTAATAAAACACGCATTTGGATTGGTTACATTTGTGAAAAATATATGTGTGATCGATTATTATTTTATGAATCTCGGTTTTTTTGCAAGCAATGTGTGCCCTGTAAATATGCAATTTTTCAATCGGGTGTCACCCCTAAAATGGTGTCACCCGGTGCGGTCCGCACCCCCCGCACCTGCCTCGCTACGCCACTGCTTACTAATTCTATCAGCCAATCTTCTTCCTGTCTCACATATATAACGAGTGACATATTAGTCACAATTTTAGGCAATAACACTACGGTTAATACACGTGAACCCCTCTTTGGTTACAAAGGTCTTCCTTTTATTGGTGAAATTAATTGGTGTATTTGCATGTGCATATGGACAAGTTTTGCAACGGTTTCAGAAGAATAGTTTAGTCTCAACGTGTAATTCAGGTTCCGAATGTGGTCCTCTCTTGCTTTCCAGCTGCTCGCATGAAACATTTCATATCGCAGGGGAAGAGTTTATGCTCATTGAGTTCTATTCAGAGCCCAGGTATGACAATGGTAAGTAAAGGTTGGAATAAAGACAGCGTTAAACACTGTGTCTTGGTAGCGTAGCTATTTGGTAGCTGACTACATTTGCTCTCTTCACTCTTATTTCAATTTCTAAATTCAGTTTTCAGCGAAAATGCTTCCCAGATATTTAAATTCTAGGCGTTGTCCATTGATATTAATGTCTAGTTTTTCATGAAGTGTGACCTTCTGACATGACCTCAATGTTTTCTGTGCCGATTTTTATCCAATAAAACGTGTAGTTATCAGCGTGGCTCCACAGCTATTCCATGTTGTTCAGAAGGCATTAGTCATCTGCAAATAGCATTTAGATACTGGAGTGCCTGGTAATTCAGACTGTTACCTCGAAACTTTGGGTAAGTCTATCGACTATAGGCGTCACAGCTTTTTTTTTTTTTTTCATTTCACGCCTTTTTTTTTTTTTTTTTTTTTTTACCTCCTTTTTTTTTTTTTTTTTTGTCGCGCCGCCCCCCTCCCCCAACACACTTTTTAAAAAAAATCTATATAACTTGGCCAGAATAAAATGAGATATGCAGAGTAAAGCCAACTTTTCTGAGAGCTTCTTATTTGATAATAGTAGGTAGAAAATTTTGGTGAAATAAAATTATATTTCGTGTCTGTTAATCCCCCAAATTCCTTTTTTTTTGTCCGTCGTGTAGGCCGACCCCCACGCCTTCCATAAATTAATTAAAATTGTGCGCCTTGGGCGGACCGCCCTCTTCCCACGACAGTGGATGTCGACAATGTCATCTTTGAAGTATCTTTTTTAAAAATATTATTCTTGGAGGCAGCCTGTAAATGCCTTTTCCACCCACCATAACTTTGATGTCAGTAGGCCTAAACGCATAAAATATGGTAATATTTGTACTCTTCGTCCCCCCCTTCATCCCAAATGTTATAGTCGGTGTGTTGACATAGTTTTTGTTCACCCCAAGCCGCTGCATTTAACCTTACCTCCCCTCAGGGTCGGTTCAAGGTACCGGCAACTCTGGCAGTTGACCGAGGCACCATGTGCTTAGGGCGCCATCAACGATCTTCCAAAATAGCAAAAAAAAACATTGCATGTGGGCGCCATGACAGAAAAATAATTATGATGCAAAAGGTTCGCCTGTCATACTACATAAATCGTATGTTCGTGCCCAGGACGTGGCGGCAAAAGTCGCTACTGACAAAGGAAGCCGCTTCCTTCGTAGCTTCATGGCTGTATCGAGTTCTTCTCTCTTTGCCATGGCGCCCGTTTATAGTGACAGCGATTTCGATTTGGCGGCGGCGATAGGTTTATCAACGTATTACTTATCGGTAGTTTGGCGGTGACGACAATAGTTATTTGTTGACCCTTTCGCTGAGTGGGGCGGCAACTACGAGTTAGCTGCTCGTTTGTTATTAAAAAAAAATAATTTGGAATCGAATTTTGAGGTGTGCAGAACAGTACATATTAAGCGCCCAAGTGAGAGTAAACTCGATGCCTACCCTCGATTTTTATACGTCTGTTTAATTGATACTTTTATAAATAATAGATTAAAGAAAATTGATTATGATCGTGATGTTTGCAATATATTCTACTTTGTAATAATTGAGCATACTTTAAATCAAACTCTTACAATTAGTTGAGATGTGCTGAATGAGCATTAAAATAAGCTTGTTTGTCACCTGGCATCTCACTTTTGTATATAAAAAAGACCATTCCATCACAAAAATTCCCTCCTTTTATTTTTTCATATGAAAGTCTACTTAATTTTTTGAAAGAGGGCGAACTATACTTACACTTACACACAGTGTTTCTTTCAGGCATCTCTCCGGGCATCTCTACCCCCCCCCCCAAGTGAATGTAAAGGGCCCCCCCCCCCCGAGCTTAATGTATACAACAATATAACAAAAAAAATATTTTTTTTTTCATTAAAAAAAAAAATCATTTTTATAAACAGTTTTAAAAGGCATAGTACCTGGTACCTTTAACAGATTACAATTAGATTGTTGGAATCTATAAAATTACGCTACGTTCGATATATTTTATGATCCATATATTTAAGGCTAATGTTGTTAGAGCCGTACAGCATTCGGTTCTAAATATGGTACTTGCGAGTGTGTGGTGTGTTTGTGTGTGTGTGTGTGTGTGTTTTCTTTCGATGTGCTACTTTTGTAAGACAGTTTTCTGAACAAAAGAGTTTTTTTGTGTTGTTGTTTTGTAAACAGACTATTTAGTCTACATTTATTAAATTCCAAACTGCTTTTTAATATCAACATAATAAACAAGCTGCCCCACCTATTTTCACAGATTTAAAAAAAATTAAAATAAGTTTGGTTTTGGTTTTTTTAGATGAAAATCTAACAGAAAACTTTTTTTAATAAAAAAAGTGATCATTTTTTATTTTTTTTTGGGTACTGGTTTTAGAAAATTATCATTCTTCAATCGTCCATCTATATACAGTGAAATACGCTTAACGCCTAAACGCTTAACATAAAAAATCGGTAAACACAAAATAATAATGTGGTCCCGATAAAATACTAGGTATTTTCATACATTTTTTTTCCCCTTAAAAATGAATCTCAACCCCTGGCACCAAACAATCCATTCAGTGACGTAGAACAAAAAAAGGAGGGGGGGGGGGGCGAATAGTTGGTCTTCCCAGGTGTCTTTTTATCTTTATATTGAGCGGCGGGATTTTAGGACAACTGCAGAGTTTCTATTGTGAAGGGTAGCGTGGCAAAAAAGTTAACACACCTAGGGTGGCGCTAACACTAGGCACGGCACTGGGCAGTGTATATATTGGCAATAAAATTGGTAGGAAGGGTAAGCAATACTGCCATTTTTATCTGGAAGTATTGCGGAAATCGAGCACCCGATGGCTTTTCCTTAACCAGAGAATTGATGATTATTTAAAAGTCAAGAGGTGAATTTTGGAAAATATATGATTTGAATGTTTTGATAAAACATTGAAACAGGGGAAATAATTGTTCAAGCGTCGCAGGGAGGCATAAATGCGCCGAGTGCCATCCATAAACTAAATTCATTATGGTTGGGGTGCGCCCAAGACAATCATTTGACACACGATTAGATGCAACCCCTTATGTCACATTGATCGACGTCAAGGAAGGGGGTAACAGAAATCGAGGAATCAGAAAAATCTTTAGCAACGCGGAGGAAGGTGTCTCCCCTTAATTTAAAAATAGTAAATTCAAAATGCAGTGATTGCTTTTGGTGCATATGTAAATCAATGTTTCTTTCAGACAATGTGTGAAGGGGCATTTTAGATGTTCATATTTTTACTATTAGATGTCTCCTGGAGAAATGCTACAAATACAACATACACCAACTATATGCAAAACAACTTATTATATCGAAGACAGGAAATATGCTCTACTGCAGCGGTTCTCAACCTGTGGGTCGCACCCCTTTGGGGGTCGCACGACCCTTTTACAGTTAAAAAGTATTAACGAAAATAATGTTGTGATTGGGAGTCGCCACAAAATGAGGAACTGTATTAAAAGGTTCGCGGCAGTAGAAAGGTTGAGAACCACTGCTCTACTAGAGCTTGGAGTCCCTAACAAGCTTACCCGGCTCATATGACCATCGATAACTCCAAAAGTAGAATCAAAATACATGGAGAGTACTCAGGAAGTTCCAAATTAATCAGGGCCTCAGTCACAGAAATTCGTGTATACTTTTCGAAATCACATTAGAAAAGGGCATTAGAAACATGCATGTGAGCACCAGAGAGGTAGTACAGAACAACCATCATGAACTTTATAAAGCCAGCGACTGCAGTACCTGGCATAGGAAGACGATATAGCGCTACTATGTAAGAACAGCAATGCTATAATTAAAGCTTTCAGTTTCAAGGAACTTGAAGATGTCACGGTAAAAGCTGGTCTTGAGGTAAATGAAGCGAAGACAAAATATTTGATAATGCCAGGAAACACGCACACTGATGGCATCAATATAAAGAACCACATTTTTCAGAGAGTAGCTACTTTTTAATATCTAGGAGTGACTATAAATGAGCACAATAAAATATTGTCGGAGGTAAAAGAAAGGATAACAACATGCAACCTTTCATATTGCAACCATTGCTTCTATCAGACATCCCCCCTTCCCGGGGGGTGCATTTCAGATTTTCGGAGGGGGGTGGGCAGTGCCTGTTGGAAGTGACCAGCGGCCTAGCTAAGGGGTGGCAGATGGGACATACGTCCTGGAGCGCAGACTAGAGGGGGCATCAAAATAGGTTATGATGATATAAATGGAAAATAATTAGTTTCAGAGTTAAGGGGGGAGAGGGCGTAAAAATAAATCACGTCCCCTGACGCCAAGCACTCTAGCTACGCCCCTTCCAGTGGTGTAAAAATGGTGAGAATCAAGTTTTTCACCAAGATCTCACTTTTTTTATATGGAGGTGCGGCATTTTCGGACAGCTGCACGGTTTTTATTGTGAAAGGGAGAGGGGCCAAAATATTGACACTAATATTAGCTATGTCTCTAGGAAGTGTATCTACCGTCACCAAAATAAGCGATCATTTTCATCGTTGTGTAGGGTATATTTATTTATATAAATAAAATCAAGAAAAAGATCATAAAGGTAAACTCAACCAATCAAGAGCATATATCTCTGTCAGAAAATGGAAGAAAATGGAGGCGGCTGTCCATATTTAGGCAGCACCATTGAATTAAATGGTTGCTCCGAAGCGGATGTCAGGGCTAGAATTTGAAATGCTTGGTCAGCATTTGTACTATTAAATAAAAATGAAAGTAAAACTCAAACCAAAGTCACAGAATTTTCAACACAAATGTCAAAACAGTCCTACTCTATGGAGCAGAAACTTGGAGAACAACAGCAAGCATTACGCAGAAAGTACAGATTTTCATTAACACTTGCCTTAGAAAGATCCTGAAATTAAATAGCCAAATACCATCGCCAACAAGACTTACTGGAAATGACATATTTTGAGCCTATTGATCAATACATCACAAGGAAAAGATTAAGGTGAATAGGGCACCCTCCTGAAAACCCCCAAGATAACATCACAAGACATCCCTAACATGAAATTCACAGGGAACAAGAAAAAGAAGAAACCTTAAAAATACATGGAGAGGCTAGAGGCAGTATGAGATACACCTGAAGAAACTAGAAAAGAAAGAACAGGGTCGAGATGAATGGACAATTTTTGTTGACACACCATGTCCCAGACAGAGTAAAAGGCGTAAGTAAGATGAATCTTGAGCATTAAAGGAGTCTTCTGTCTTGATTTTTTTTTTCAAAATCAAGAGGTGCATTTAGGAGTGTAGATGAATTCAATGTTTCTATTAGACTTTTTGATCGGGGGAAGGAAATTGTTAAGGGTCTGGGGAGGCATTAAGGTGTCAGAGCCATACATAAACTGAATTCACTCCAACTGTGGCGTGCCCCAGGGTAATCATTAGGCACACGCTTATATTCAACCCTATACTGTAACATTGATCAGCATAGGGAAGAGGTGTAGAAATTGAGGGTGCTAAAGAAAGTCACACACATTCAAATGAAGGGGTGCATTTTGACGCATACTTCAATTCAGTGTTTCTTTCAGACAATTTTGAGGTGACACTTCAAACTTGCGCGTGGGAAGCGCCAAAATTAGCCATAATAATGATCAAAGACAAACTTAACGCCGCACCAGTGGGACATGAACTAAATTCATTCCAGTTGTGGCGCCCTTGAGGGTATGCATTTGCCCTAGATTAATAATGCTTATTAAATCTTTATAGTCCCCAGAAAGTGTTTGATAAATTCAAAATAAAAGAATGCATTTTAACAAATATTTTAATTTAGTTTTGCAACACTCTAAACTTGGAGAGCAACGGAAGAGATGCTAGTTTTAAAAAATGTTGGTATCACTTAACCTTAGAAACAGACGTGAGCCCAGCAACCCCTACGACTGCAGTCGGAAGTGGGTATTTTAAGGCTTAAAGACGTGATGTGGATATTTTCTTACTTATCATCTTTCAATGCAAGGTGGGGGAGGACAAAACCAAAATGTGGTCTCGAAAAGTCGAGTGACAACTCTGATTGACCTATTTGTGGTATGCAAATATTTTTTATATGACTAAATGGTAATGTAGCTTTGATTTTTTTATTTAAACCTTTACGTTAATAAATGATTTTTGTTTATTAAAAAAAGTAATCATCACAAAAAAGCACGTAAACAGAAAAAAATACTAGGCATAAACAACTTATGTGAAATAATTACATTTGCTAAATATCCACACGTTTTACCACTTCAAAAAAGAAAAATAAATGTTAAGTAGAAAGATCTATATATTTTTACGGGTTATCAAATCTGGTTGTTTTTATAAATCGTATATAAAAGGGCATAATTATGTAAAGAAGACATGATTTGTTTACAAAATAGTAGAACTTTCACAAAATTCAATTGATTGAAATTATTATTTTGAATTTCAAACTACTATAACTTTTTTAAGATAAATTACAAATTGCCACTTAGATATACTTTATACCATTTTTTCCCTAAATCCACAGAATTTATTTTAAAATTACAAATTAGGAATAAGAATTTATTCTAAAACAAGTACCAACAAAACAAATGGAATTGGCATTGGCATTATAATCAAAATGCTAGTTCACAATGATAGTTTGTTATTTTTTTTTTTTAGCTTACTGATAGATTCTCAGTTTGAAAAAAATATAATTTAAAAAAAAAATCCTTGCAAATAGATGGGGGAAGTTTTTTAAAAATTATTTTAATATTAAAATTAAAATGATAAAAGTGGTGGGGATTTATAAATATAGGTTAATTATTTTGTTTAAACCTCTGTTATACAGGAAACTTTGTTACAAACGTAGCACATTTAAAGAAAACACAAACGCTTTCGATATAATAATTGATGAACTGTGCACTATTATTTTGCGCCTGTTAAATATTTGATTAAAAAATATCTCTGTTTGTTAGTTTCCATTTTATTAGGTACATACGAACGAAAAAACTTTTTATTTTCGGGGAGAAAAGATCGCATTCGTTTACAGTCTAGTTGGAGTTGGGGTAAATTTTGAGGACGATGCCCGGGGTTTCCCCCATCATGGCCGCCATCTTCGTTGACATGATCCGTGAGAAGGTCACGGACCATGTCAACCAAGATGGCGGCCAAGTAAGACACTTGTGAAAAGGGGAACGGTTGGGGAGAATGCGTCTTACCAAATACTTACCGAAAGATGAAAAAATTAGCAATTATACTAGAAAATTTGGTTAAATTTATATTAAAAAAGCGAAAACACGCAAATATATATAATTTTTTTAAAGTGCGTTTCAAGAAACAAATGATAAATTTTAAGTAAGAAATCGCAAACTTTTTTTAAATGGAAAAGAGTAAAAAAGAAAAAAAAACTTTGAAATTTGTTATTTATTTGATTTTTATATAAATTTGTGGGGTAAATTTACTCAGGGCGAAAGGAGTGTGATGGATTGGTTATGAGTTAATGAATGATGGTCTTATTGCAGACCAGTACGAATGTCCCAATTGTAAGAAGAGCGTGAAATTGTGTGCAAAATCGGGTGTTTCAGATGGGTTTGCATGGAGATGTCGCGACAAAAGCCATGGCAGTATTATTCGTAGTATAAGGAAGGGATCGTGGTTACGTGACAGTAAACTGACATTTAGTGACATTCTATTATTGACACACTTTTGGGTGAAAAAACTGCCTTTGGGAAATATTGCGACAGAAGTTGGGGTTAATCCACGTACAATAACCGACTGGGTGAGCTTTTGTCGCGAGGCATGTGCGAAAGCGTGTGGCGTGTGTTTTGGCAAGTGAGAGCTTAGGCGGAGTGGGTAAAAACCCCTCTGGTACACCCCCTCTACCACTAGCACTAAAGCCGGCTTACCCTAAAGCCGCATATAATATAAGAATTTACCCACTGTGGCCCACAAAAACTAGGAAAATGGGGAATAAAAACAAGAAAAAATGGCAAACAATAATTATTAAATAAAGAATTAAGCCAGAATTAATCAAAACATCAAAAGTCGTTGCAACAACAAAACGCCAAGTGACGTTGTCGTAACGTCTAAGCACTCATTTCTATAGCCGCATCATTTTAAAGTACCCTATTAGAAAATTAATTTATCTATTTTTCAATACTATTTGTAACATTCTAAAAATTCCACACTCTTAATATGAATTTTAAAAACATAAAATTAAACTTTTAAAAAAGTAAAATGTAACTTTTCTTCTAAAGGTCGGATGTTTGAGATTTAGCGGGGGAAAAGAGGATTTGATCAAGAGAATAAAAGGGACTCATCGCTTGTTCGAGAACACAAATTTTGCCTGTAAGTATGACAAGCTTCCAAGCTTAGTCTCTTAGTCAACTGGTGGTAGAATTAATTTTTTTTTCTTCCATTCAATGTTTTTTTTTAGTACCGGTACGCGACATAAACTGCAACGGCTTGATTAATAGTACTGCTAATTAATATGCCTATGCTATACATGTTGTATAAACAAAATGTACATTAGGCCTACAGCTCATTAGTGAGCTTAAGGCTTAAGTTAAACTGACACTAGTACTAGTTTCGCTAACACTAATACTCGTAATATAAACTATTAATTGATAAATTATCAATTTAAGCAGACCTATCAGTATGACTAGTACTATTAGTATTATGCTAATAATATCTACAGGCTAAGTTGTATAAATACAATTGACTAATAGAATAAGTCATTATAGTAGTAACTATTAACTAGTCTATGCTTTATTACGCTATAGCTTAAGGACTTTTTAGGCGGTAAACTTTAACATTATTTTCAAGTTGATTCTAGTTAAAAATAATAAAACAATTCACGAGACATGTGTGTAACCATGTGATTTTGTTTAGATCAAGACTTTACAGTGCAGAAGCAAGATTTGGTTGGTGCAGAATATTTCCATGTTGCACCACTGCAAAATTGGATGGAAATGGAAGATGTGATCATGTCAGAGTGGCCTAATATAACAGAGAAAGAACTGTTAAATAATATGATGTACAGCAGAGAAATTAATTATTCTACTGGGTATGAAAAACATTTTCTTTAAAAAAATATTTTAACCAATCTTAATAATGACGCAAGTAGATCCTAAAAATGTGTTCAAACCAAATAGAAAATAGAATTGTTATAATAGCTAAGTAAATATGAAGCATAAAAATCGAGATTAACACCTTTTTATTCTCCAGCCTGGAAGGTGCCTGCAACCATGTGGCAGCATTGCTGCATGCTTTAATTGCAATGACTGACAAGAAAGTTAAAGGCCTTAACAGTGTTACTTCCGAACAGTGCAAGTGGAATCAGCCAAGAAAACTTAAACTTAGTCCACAGAAGGCTGAAAAGCTGACGCATAAAGTCACAAAAGTAAATCGTTCAATGCCTGAACTTTCTACAACATGTTTAGAAAAGTTGAAGCAATTTGCACCACATTGTGGATTTATTATTAATTATACAGCCTCAAAGGTGAAACAACATCACTCGTTGCATTCCTCTTTGTGCACAATTTACCCTCACATCCAAACCCACACCCCAAAAAAAAAAAAAGTTGCCTGAAATGCCTGCACCAGATTTTTTTTTTAAAGACAATGTTAATTTAAGTTGTTTTAAATGTAGAGAGATATTTGAAAAGTTGAGTAATTTTAACTTTGGTGCTGCATACAGGTGGCTTATTGAAAATTTAACAAAAGGCCAGGCCAATAATCCTCTTTGGTTTCTTGCTAGGTCCAAAAAAAAATCACTAGTTCTGTATTTGGCAAAATTGTTAAAAGAAATCTTGCCATACATGCATTAAAAATATTATGGGCTATTGTGCTGGTTTCAGCACAGAGCACACAGCATGGGGAAAGTCATGTGAAACTTTAGCCCTCAAAAATTATATTGAAATAATGAACTCAACAATCATGGAATCGATTACATTTATAATTATGCTAATAATATATGTTTTAAAGCCTTATGCCATCATAAAATTTATAATTAACACATATTACTAGTTTTAAAGAAAGGCTTTTATAATGAAAGGTAATTTGTAAATAGATTATGTATGTTTTTTTACTTAGCAAGAACTATTATTAGATTTGTAGACCTTGATATTGATGTAAAGGTATTTTAAAATCAGTGTTATTTAACTATTTAAAGATTGTGAAGTTGTATAAAAAAATAAATGAATAAAATATCGATATGTGCGAACAATGGGAAGTAAGACTTTTACTTATAAACAGGAGCGGCCAGTACGATATTTATAGTCGAATACTATAAGCCTGTAACTTTAAGAAGATTAGCCTTAAATATACGGATCATCAAATGTATCGAGAAAAGGATATTTTATAGATTACACTTAATTTAATTGGCTTAAGCCTAAGGACGACGGAACTTTCCCTTTTAGTCGTTTTGAAATCAACAAATTATATAATCGTTCTATTGTTCTATTGTTCTATTGTTTTTACCAATTTGGCTCGGGGGGGGGGGATGGGGGACGACGACTTTACTTTCCCCCGGGAGAACTGCCCCCCCCCCCCCCCCCCCCCCCAGTTGCCTTAAAGAAACCCTGCTTGTGTCTCGTGTGAAAGAAGGCTAACTGGAAATGAATAACACAATGGACGATATCCAATAATTTGTTGACAATTTGATTCTAAAGAGAAAATGGAAAAACATTTTTTTTTTTTAAATATCACATAATTTTTTTTTTTAAAATCAATGTTTTGTTTGTTTTTATTTTTACAAAATTAAAGTGTAACATAGCGTTTTTATTACTATTTGTATTCGTTTTTACTGTTAAAAAAATTAACGCATTCATACATACAAAAAGTATAATAATTTGAAATGTTAATAGTAGAGACCGACCGAATTTCGGCTTCGGTTTCGGCTCTGAAAGTGGCCATTTTATCTCTTTCGGCCAAGTTTCGGTTTCGACCGAAACTGAAAAGTTAACTTTCGGCTTAAATTCGGTTTCGGCCGAAACTGAAAAGTTACCTTTCGGCTTAATTTCGGTTTCGGCCGAAAGAGAAAAGTCAACTTTCGGTTTTCTTACGTTTCGGCCGAAATTGACTTAGCCTTTAGCCATCCAGCCGAAAGTGACTCAGGTTTTCGGTCATTTAATACTCAGCGAAAATGATATTTAACAACAAACTAAGAACAAATTAAGCGATCTTTGAGAACAAACTAAACAATGTTTAACATCAAACCAAGTGACACTTAACAAACTAAGCGATCTTTAATAACAAACTAGGCGATCTTAAAGAACAAAAAAAAAAAAACGATATTTAAGAACGAAATAAATGATAAACAACAAAAAAAACGATATTCATGAACAAAATAAACAATTATAAATAAAAAAAAAATAAAAAAACATAAAAAAAAACATTAACAACAAACTAAGAAAAAATTAAGCAATCTTTGAGAACAAACTAAACAATGTTTAACAACAAACCAAGTTACACTTAACAAACTAAGCGATCTTTAATAAAAAACTAGGCGATCTTAAAGAACAAAAAAAAAAAAACGATTTTTAAGAACGAACTAAATGATCAACAACAAAATAAGCGATCTTCATGAACAAACTAAACAATTTTTAATAAAAAAAACCTAAAAGATCTTTAAAACAAACTAAGGGATCTTTAAGAACAACTAAGAGATATTTAAGAACAAAAATCAATGATCTCTAAGAAAAAAATAAACGATCTTTATGAACAAACTAAAAAATCTTTTAAAAACACAAACTAAGCGATCTTTAAGAAAAAACTTAGCGACCTTTTTTGAACAAACTAAATGATCTTTAAGAAAAACTTTAAGATATTTAAACATTTAAACATTTAAACAAAAACTAAGCTATCTTTAAGAGCAAACTAAGCAATCTTAAAAAACAAACTCAACAATTTCCAACAACAAACTAAGTGATTTTTATGAACCAACTAACCGATCTTTAAGAACAAATAAAACGATCATTAACAAAAAAAACTGAACGATCATTAACAAAAAAAACTGAACGATCCTTAACAACAAACTAAGCGATCTTTAAAAACAAACTAAACGATCTTTAAGAACAAACTAAACGATCTTTAAGAACAAACTAAATGATCTTTGAGAATAAACTAAGCTGATCTTTAAAAACAAATAAAGCAATCTTTAAGAACAAATTAAGCGATCTTTTAGAACCATGATCAGAAAAACAATTTGAAGGGACCCGGTTTAAAAAAATAATTTTCGTCACCAATGGGGTTGAGGGAGGTTAGTCTCCGAACGAAATATTACGTCACCAGCACTGAAAGACTAATACTAATGTGTTGTTACTAGGTTAAATATTAATACAGTGATATTTTGCAAGCTATTAATGAAAACACAAAGCATTAGTATTATGAAAACGGTGAAAATTGTGGTGTTATTTGTATAGCCTGAATAACATAAATTTAGGTGGCAATTGGCTCTATTAGAGCCACAATAATTGTTGTAGGTATATGTTCTATGTGCCGCGGGAGGTAGTGTCTGAGTGAGACTGGGCCGCATCAAGTATTTCACAAAAAAAGCGATTACAACTGTTCCAATCTGCTCAACCTTCATATATAACAAAAAACATTAAGGGGTCTCAAGAACTAGGATCCACTTTCTTCCACCTACTCACAGTTGCCAGAGACCTGACAGTGCTTCTTTTTACACAGCTGAGCAGCTTTGGCTTGAGTGAGGAAGCAACTGAGACCTTCAGTATAGCTTGAAGATCCTCATCAGTAAGTTTGGCCCTGAACTTTGACTTGTTAAGTGCATAGTGGAAAAGAGCTATTCACTCAGATAGGTACTCCCAAAAAGTCGTATGATCCGCTTGAACAACCTAAAAATTTCAGGGAAGATGGAGGGCAATGCAATAAAATTTCCATGCTTGTCTGTTTTTTCCATTCAGCTCCCCGCGCGAGGCATCTTGCACATTAAAGGAGAAACGTTCAGCAAAAAGCTGACAAGTGGCTGTCTAATTAGTGTCTGTGTTTTGAAGTCTAAAAAGTGTAGAGACCCAGACTGGGTCAAAAGGCATAAGAAGAATATTTAGAAAGTGAATTTACCCCACTCGTGAACACTATCGGCAATTTTAATATGAATCCTTTGATAATGTATCAGATTGCTACGATTTACACAATACCCGCCAACTTACCTTTAAAAACTTTTCTCACAAACCGCAATCTTTGCCATGTTTGTCTCATAAAAAGCTATAAAATAAAATCTTTTATTCCGATTTTAAAACGGTTCTTACCATTATAATCGTCACACAAAAATATATATATATAAAAAAGAAAAAAAAAAACAGAATTCCACTAGACGGTGAGATTCGACTGAAACCGTCGCGGAGAGTCACGTTATAGATATGAGAATGGGGGAAACGCTCCGGCGCATTAACACTAAACTTTTCTGTCATGTAGCGGGAAAACATCGTCTTGTGAGTCACAAATGGCAAGTTTGAGACCCCCAATTGATGTTTATGTATTAATATTCACGATTATATCATTTTTTATAAAAAGAATGTAAATATTTATACTTTCCCCAATCATTTTCGATGTATGCAGAAATATATGCGGGAATGAATTTCAAAATATCTAAATATTTCATTTTCGTTTGCGGCCGAAAGTCATTTTAAACTTTCGGCCTATTTTCGGTGTTATGTCTAACGTTTTACACGATTTCCCCGTGCTTGAATTTTGCTTGACCCAAATTAGATCCCTAGCAGACGTTAGCGGTTGTTGTGGGCGTGGCCTATTCGTTTGATGTATGTTGTTGACTACCGCCTTTCCAATTAAACCTTGTAAGACTGCCTCCTAGTATTTTGTAGAATGTTTGCGATTGTTCTAGAAATGTAAACAAGTGCCGAGTAGCTTCTGGAAGGCAGGGCTAACGCGTCGATATACCCACCTATATAAGGGATTGACAGATAAGGAGATTCAGACGGAGATTCAGATAGATATTATTAACTTTACGAGGCGTGTATTATTCTTTGTGTATTTGTGTGCTCATATGTGTTTATTTCGCATTTCATCATTATTCATTGGCACATTATTCTAACTGTGTTAACTGTGTACCGGTACAAGATCTACCATACTGTAAGTTGATGATTTGTAATGATATTTATTTTCTTTTGTAATTACATGTATACTTATTAAATCTTATTAATTGTAACTAGAAACTGTTTTGGGTGTCATATCTTTAATATTGTTGACTCTATGGTATCGTCCTTTGTTAGGCACTTTTTATAACGAGCCAATTAAAATTGGAGATTAATTTCTCATATTAGAAGTCAGTGCGTAACATCGGCTTCGGCCGAAATCAGAAAATAACTTTCGATCGGTCTCTAATCTAATATGATGTACCCTAATAAATGTCATTTTGGTGAGTATTTTTTTTATTTTAAAAAAAATTAAAAATTATACAGCGTTTAACACGAATTTCTTTTTTAAATACAAAGAAATATTTCGATCCCTTCGATTTCATGTTAAACGATTTTCTCTGTACATAACTTGACATAAAAATGAATGTCTGTATGTATGTCCCGGATATATTCCTATACCCTTCATCTGATTGCAGTACAACTTTGGTGAATTGTTGTCCGCACGCTCGCAAACTTTTCTGAATTAGTACAAACATTTTACGATATTCTGTTTGGGGCCTTAAATTGCTGTTTTTTTTAAATTTAAATTATATGAGCTATATAAACATAAATTGGTGGATGGAATTTAATCAAATACATATAGCGACATTTCAGCTTGTGTGTGACATAATAAGAACGTTTCTGAAATAGTACAACCATTTGACAAAATTCCGTTTGGGGCCGGGGGCCTTAATTTATTATTATTATTATTATGAGCTATAAAAAAATAATTTCAGAGCTATTACTATTTTGGATCAAGGCTGCCCTGGCACACGCTAGGATAGCCACATCGTTTCCCAAACCGTTGCACAAATGCCAGTACATGGATGCAGCAACGTACCTTATCATAATCAGAATCGCTACAAGTGTGTTAACTAAATTTTGAAAATCCATGCTTCTTACATGGACAGCTGTATGTGGCCTGCTCACGCGTCGAAAAACCTTGTAATTTATTCGTGTACGCACCAGATCTAAAAACAAAAAATACTGTCTATATAAAATTACTTCAAAAACGTAATACAAACACTTTCTTGCTTTGAGTGGCATTGCAACGCATGGCAGGTACTCTCTAGTTTAAAATAAATTCTGTGGATTTGATTTTTTAAAAACTTTTTAAGTAATTTGTAAGCTATATGTAATTTATATAAAGAAAGTAATATTATTTTGAAATTTCAAATAAAAGCTTCAATCAACTGAATGTTTGGCAATTGATGTTTGCATTATTTTGGGGATGGTAACTTACAAAAATAATTAAAGTATTAAATTAAGTAGCCCTCCTTTCCCCACCCCCCCCCNATTGTCTTCGATCACAAAAAGGTCTTGAAGTACAAAAATATCTTTAAATACAACAATGTCTTTATGTACAACAATTTCTTAAAGTACAACGATGTCTTTGCTTTGGCATATGTGAGGGCCTATTGTTTTCCTGCAGTAGTTGGGGTTGCTGGACTCACACGATGGTTCTAAGGTGACACCCAAAATTGTTGTGCCAGCATCTCTTCCGTTTCTCTTCAATTAAGTGTAGAATTTTGCAAAACCAAATTCAGATATATGCTAAAATGCATTATTTTATTTTTAATTTATCAAAAATGTTCTCGGGACTATAAATATTTAAGAGGCAAGAATAAGCTACGGCAAAAGTAGGGTGACACAAATGGAATGAATTTAGTTCATGTCCGTCCCACTGGGGCAGAGTCAGAGATGTCCTTGATCGTTATTATGGCTAATTTTGGTTCTCATTAACTAAACACTAGTTATTTCCTTGAAAAAATATTTATGATAATACTAAAAGGGGTGCCGATGTTAAGCTTGCCCGGGGCGCCAGTAACCGTTGAGCCCGCTCTGCCACTTTTTGTTTTGAAAGTGACGTCATCGATTTAATGTGAAGTGTCAATTATTTGTACCTACCCCTTTATCATTGTAATATCGGACATTGTCATTATACAAAAGGTAACTTCCGGCTGCGACAAGATGCCGGTATAATAAAAACAAGAGCACAAAAGAAAGGAAATCTGAATTTCAACAAAAATTAACTGTAGGAAATATTCAATTCTGTGTAAAATACACTTAAGACTTTGGCCAGGATCAGAATTTATGTTTCTATAATGGGTGTACAGGACGAGGTAGTATCCCTGATGGGGGAACATGTGGTGCTCCTAGAAGCAGGTCGTTCACCTTGGTCGTCTCCTGTCATTCAACCCTCACCTGTGGCTCCCGGTAGATGTTAACATGCAACAGCGGCCATACCCTGGGCAACAGCTTCCACTAGCCGAGTAAACAAGGTGAGGTTAGCTAATGGGCCTCAAACCATTCGACGCCTGGACGTTGACGGACCCTGCGGAGGAGACCATTTAGGTTCAACGATAATGAAGGCGATTACAGGAACGCATCGTGGAGTGCGTAGAACAAGATGAGGCACTAAGAACACCTTGATCATCCACTGCATCCGTACACATCTCCGGTCGTCTTGACTTAGTCTTGCCACTGGACACGGTGGGTCCGAAAGAAAATGATGTCGACGCTGCGATACTCTTTCTCACTTTAAACAAAGTCATCCGCCCAAGTCATCAGTCATTAACACCCATCATCCCAAGTCATGTGGCGACGGGTAAGCGACGAAGTGACATGTGTGGTGCAATGAGAATCGTAGCCGCTAGCCTGCACACAGGCGACTTAGGCTGTAGGGTCGTTCTTCACTGATTGGTGCAGAGGTGAACTTCGGCAGCTACCTGGGTGTATCTGTAGCCCTATTCCTGACAGCACTGCTCACCTCCATGCATGGGGAAGGGGCTAGAAAAGGTGCCCTAAACAGTGCCTGCTCCTTCACATCCTGGACGGCTAACCGTGGTTTGGCGGGGACCCAATTTTGCGGTAAAAAAAAACAAATAAAAACTCGATTTCAATGAAAATTTCCACATGGAACATCCGCACACTGCGTGACAGGGACACTAATTAACAGACCTCAACGACGCACGGCGCTCATTGTCTATGAACCTTCCAGATACAACATATACATTTTCGATCTCAGTGAAACCAGACTCTCTGGCAAAGGTGAACTCACAGAAAGGCTTGCTGGGAATTCTTTCTTCTGGACTGTGACGCAAGGCGAGAAGTTGCAGTTGGCCTTGCTATCAAAACCTTTCTTGCGAGCAAGCTCTTCAGCTCGCCAAAAGGTATCAATGACTGTCTCATGACGTTGAAACCCTCTCCCCCCGGCCATGGAGAGAAGGCTGCTACCTTAGTCAGTGCCTATGTACCCACCATGACAGAAGAGACAATACACAAGTTTTATGATGACCTGAACACTGTCATCTCCTCCCTGTCGACAAAATTATCATTCTTAGAGATTTCAATGCGCATGTCGGCAGTGACTACAACTTCTGGGGGAGCGTTAGGAAGTATGGAGTTTGAAAATGCAACAGCAACGGCCTACTGCTACTTAAGACATGTGCTGAACACAGCCTTCTACTAACAAACACCATCTTCAGCCTCCCTATGCGCAACAGAACCTCCTGGATGCACCCCCCTCCCCGCTCAAAACACTGGGACCCAATAGATTATGTCATCGTCAGAAACAGGGGCCGACAGGACGTGAAGGTGACTAAGACCAAGTGCGGCGCAGAATGCTGGACGGACCACCGACTCATCGTTTCAAAGTTGAAAATCCACATCTAACCTAAGAGACGACCTCAGGCCACCAAAGATCGCAAACGCCTCTACGTCAGTAAGCTGAAGATCTCTGATGTGAGAAAAACCTTTGTTGACACTCTTGATGAACGCCTTGATACCATCACATTGGACAACCATGACGCGGAAACAGTGTGGATCACACTTCTTGAGACGGTTTACACCACAGCCGCTGAGCGCCTCGGACTCTCTACCAGGACACAGGGATTGGTTTGACGAAAACAACTCAGTGATCCAAATGCTACTTGCGCAAAAACGTCGGGCGTACAAGGCCCTCCATGATGACCCAATGTCAACAGCAAAGACAGCTGCACTGAGGAGCATCCGCGGCAAGAGTCAGTTGCAACTGCGCCAGATGCCATACAGCTGATGAGATTCAGGACTATTCAGACAAGAAAGACATACAAAATTTTAACAGAAATCTGTGGCGTTACCAAACTCATCACAGTCAAAGAGAAAATCTTAGAAAGATGGGCGGAACACTTTGATAGTGTGCTGAAAACGCCTTCATTAATGATGATATTGAAAGATTGGTCCAGGTCTCAACGAACAAGTCACTGGACGCTGTCCCAACTTTGGTCGAGATACAGACAGCCATCCGCCACATGCCTAATGGCAAAGCTCCTGGCTCCGACATGATTCGTGCCAAAATCTTCAAAGAGGGTAGACCAGCGCTGATGGATAAGCTATTGCGTTATTCCAGATCATCTGGCAGATGGAAACTGTACCATGGGATCTCAAAGATGCCTCTAACACCACGCCTGCGACAATCACCGCGAAATTTCACTGCTGCCCATCGCAGGCAAGATCTTGGCCCAAGCCCTACTGAACCGCCTCAATGCACATCTGGAGCTAGGTCTCCTACCAGAAAATCAATGTGGTTTCAGCAAAGATATGGTGTTTGCTGCCTGGCAGCTCAAAGAGAAATGGCAGGAGCAAAATACAGACCTATTTTCCACATTTTTTTACCTGAAAAAGGCTTTTGACAGGGTCAGTAGAGGTGGCCTGTGGAAAATCAGGAAGGAGTATGGATGTCCATCAAGTTAACCAACAACATCCGTCAGCTGCATGATAGCGCGATGGCCCGAGTGCAGGACAATGGTCAGTCATCTCAAGCATTCCCCGTCACAAACGGTTCCTGTCTCCCACACTCTTCAGTATTATGTATTCTGCAATGCTGTCTGATGCGTTCAAGGACTCCACCACGGGTTTGCCAATCCGCTTCTGCATCGATGGATCAGTCTTCAACCTTAGGAGGTTTCAAGCTAAAACCAAGGTCAAACATAACATTATCACGAGCTTCTGACGATTGAGCCCTCAACGCTGCCCCAGAAGCCGCCATGCAAAACAGCGTTGATATCTTCTCTGAAGCCCGCAATAACTTTGGCCTCACAATCAATACAAAGAAGACTGAAGTGATTGATCAGACAGCTTCAAGTAAGCCTCACGTTGAACACAGCATCACCATCCGCGGACAGCGTCTAAACGCGGTGGATAAATTTACCTAGTTGGGCAGCACACTCTCAAGATCTGTCGTCATGAATGATGAAATGAATGCAAGACTCGCACAAGCTAGTGCAATATTTGGCAGACTCCACAGCACTGTTTGGGACAGGAGAGGTATCAGACGAGAAACAAAGATCAAGGTATATAGCGCAGCAGTCCTCTCGTCATTGCTCAATGGATGTGACAAGTGGACAGTCTACCAGCATCACTCTAAGAAACTCGACCTGCCTCAGGAAACTCATTGGCATCAGATGCCAAGGCAAAGTGCCTGACAGAGGTCTTCGCCAGAGCAAACCTACCTAACATCTTCACCACCCTGGTGCAGTCTCAACTTCGTTGGATCGGAAACGCAGCCCGTATGGAAGATAACCGGCTCCTTAAACAGACATTGATCGATGAACTCATGCTAGGCAAGCGCTCCCAATGAGGTCAAAGATAGCGTTACAAAGAAACACTGAAAGGGGCACTAAAGGCCTTCAGCACCAACTCTATTGAATGGGTGCAGACAGCTCAGGACAGAGCCAAGTGGAGATCAGCTGTCAAAAAGGGGCCTCAATCTCATGAAGCCAGAAGAATATCGTTAACTGAGACTCGCAGGCTAGTCCGAGAAAGCAACATTAGGCTACTGACTATCCCCTGCCCGCGGTGCCAGAGACTATTCCTACGATCTCACCGTGACTCCTTCCCCCATTATTATAGTATCCCATTCTTTAGTATTGTTTTACTTTGTATGCTAGTTTTCATTCCATTGTTGCGTATTGCTCAACACACGAGCCAAATCTTTAAACTGATTTAACTTGCCAAACCATAGTACGGTAATGTACCAGAGGAATAATTACACTTTGAAATAAATATATGAAATATTCTGGAATATTTTCATTTTGCTTGCCAATCAAACAAACCAGTCACTGAATGGTAGATTGTGACTTTTTAATACACCAAATGTACCAAATGCCATACAATATGATACAACATACATTACTTTTAGGCTGCGACGATTCGGACCCGGGTACCAGATGTGAGAGGTTGGGATTAAAAAAAACTATTTAAAATATTATTGTTGGGTTTGTAAGACAAAATGAAAGATAATTATATGGACTATATGTTTGTAAACTTATTTCTTCAATTTAACTAAAATATACTACCACAAATTACATCCGAATAGCTTCTTGAGTCTAATGGTACCCGGGTGCGAATGGCGGCGCTTCGTGTCTGGGTCATGTTACTTTTATGCCATGTATATTAAAGCTTACCAAGACACATTCTTGCACCGTGTCCCCATACAAGTTGTGATGTTGACTTGATTGTTGCATCCATCTGTGAGCCGTTCATCCTAAGCCACCGCTCTGGAAGGAATTCTTCCGGTTGGGGAAACAATGATGGGTCTCTGTACATTCCATATAAGTTTGCCTGAACGTGGGTCTGGGAAGTAAAAATGTATGTAGAAGTATCTTTTATTGACTCTTATTTTATTATTATTTTTTTTATATATTTATGTAGAGAGAATCGTTCAATAATAAACACACGACCATATCGCAGTAATTTATAAAAATTATGTATCGATTGTGAACCTAGTAAAAATAAACTTTAAACACACAAAAGTCCTATAATCATGAGATTCCTATAAAGTTATCAGGGCTAAAACAGCCTAAATACCATAAGCGTGAAAGTGATCCTAGTCTGAGTTTGAAAGAGATGGCGTCTCTACACTAGGGTGACCAAATCATCAGTTGGGAAAATCGGGGCGCTTTCAAGGATGTTTTTTTTTTTTTTTTGGTTGTTTTTTGGCCGGGGGTCCGGGGCCTCCACCGGAAACTGTTTTTTGTAATATGTTCATTTTAATTTTTAAATCTAACCACAAATCATCAGTTGGGAAAATCGGGGCGCTTTCAAGGATGTTTTTTTTTTTTTTGGTTGTTTTTTGGCCGGGGGTCCGGGGCCTCCACCGGAAACTGTTTATTGAAATATGCTCATTTTAATTATTAAATCTAACCTAGATATCTACTTGGGGGCAATCAGTCTTTTCCTATATTTCACTGATGTGATGTGTTGTTTTTATGACTGAACGTCCACCATGACCAATACTACAACATTATTGCAAACTGTGCACTCGACTTCACTTTCATAGCGTCCCTTTTTAATATAGTTCTTCTTCTTCTTCTTCTTCTATATCTTAAGGGCCCACGATCAATTTATTGATCATTTTGGCTCCTATACATTGACGCTTGGGCATAATTATTGTTCACATGAGAAGATAATATAAAATTAAAGAACACCCAAAACAAACACCTGTCACTCTGACACGAACAGGCTGGCAGGGATCACACATATGACTAACACATTACACGTAGCGGTAGTGGAATCAAAATTGTTTTCTGCACAGCTACATCCTTACCACACCCCCTCCCTTTGCGGCTTCAAGTCTCGTGTCTTTCGCTTTACATTTACATATAAGATATATGGCAGGGAAACTGGTGGAACAGTGCAGCCATCACGCGAGCCCACATCACTACTGGCACTGGCAACACATCTAGCCAAAATATTACTTGAATTTATGTTATAAATTAGGAAGTTTTAGTGATTAGAAAATGTTTTTGGTTTAAAAAACGGGACATTTAGGCGTCCCGAGAGACTTTTTCGGGACAACGGGTACGATCGTTAAAAAACGGGAAAATCCCGTTTTCACTGGACATTTTTTCACCCTGCTCTACACCCCCATCTTCAAATAAACAGATTTCCGAGGCCAGACTAAACTCACTTTATCTTATACGAATAGATGAACTTAACCCATAGAGGAGACTAGAGTTCCGTAAATTCTGAAAAGTGACGAATCAAATATTTTTTTACAGCTTAATTGAATATAATATACTTAGAAGCAATATCGTCCATAAAAAAAAAAATCCCTTTTTATAAAAATGAACTATCGCATTTGGTTACCCCAGCAGGTATAGTATAGCCACCAAGCTCCATGTCTTCGGCAATGTTTCTACTTGTTGAGTAGGTGATTGGGTAAAGTCTCAGCGTTTCTTTTACAACGGCTTTGACCATCGGCAACTTGCAAAGGTCTTCAGCGCTAATTGTGCCGTTATTCTTTGCCTGGGCCTCGGTAATTTCTTGGAAAAGTTTCTCTTGAACTTGAGGATTCTTGGCCAGGTTGTAGAGGCACCATACAGTTGCTGACGATGTCTGAAAGTTTAATAAAAAAACTAAATTTCAAGCGTGGCTTCACGCTTCATATTTGAAGACAACACAATGTAAACCACAATTTATGGCCATTCAAATTTAAGATCTTGCCAGTGGCGGAGCTAGAGTTGGTGCCACCCAGTGCGTAAACTCATGGTGTCACCCCCCCCCCCCCAACCGACTTCCGCGCGGGATTTTTTCTCGTTAAAACAAACGGTATACTTCAAGAACAAAAAAAAATTATTTGATGGTCAGGAAATGTAAACCACAATTTATGGCCATTCAAATTTAAGATCTTGCCAGGGGCGGAGCTAGAGTTGGTGCCCCCCAGTGCGTAAACTCATGGTGTCACCCCCCCCCCCCAACCGACTTCCGCGCTGGATTTATTCTCGTTAAAACAAACAGTATACTTCAAGAACAAAAACAAATTAATTGATGGTCAGGACGTAAATGTATTTAAGAACTGTAACCATGTTAAGTTAATGTTATTTTTACATTCAATTTACTTTATTTAAAATGTTTGTTTGCTTGTTTTTAAAGATGGAAACCTGTCAATCACTTGATCAAAGTCATCGTATCACTTGGAATGGTTACATATGTGTAAAATTTACGTGTGTTATCCTTTAAAAAAAATTGGTTAGACAAAGCAGTGTGTTATGTAGTACACTTTCCCCCGCGCTTGAACTTTGTTTCACCCCACATAGCAGACGAAAGCGTTTGTTGTGGGCGTGTCTTAGTTTTTGATGTATTGTGTTTACTACTGACTTCCAAAATAAACATGGTTAGTATGTCTTGTGGAACGTTCTCAATTGTATTAGAAAAGTAAGGGCGTTTCTAGACGCGTCGGTAGACCCATATATATAAGGGATTAACAGGCACAGAGAGAGACGGAGATTGATAGATATTTTTAACTTCACGAGACGTGTATTATTTTTGTGTGCTCATATGTGTTTATTCGCATTCTTCATTCATCATTATTAATTGGCAAATTGTATTAATTGTGTACCGGTAAAAGATTTTTCCCATACTCTGTAAGTTGATGATTTGTAATTATATTTCTTTTGTTTTGTAATTGTATTATTAAATTAAATTTTACTAATTGTAATTGGCAACTGTTTTCGCGTGTCGTAACTTTATTATTGTATTTCTCTATGGTATCGTCCTTTGCTGTGCACTGTGTGAACGAGCCATAACTTAAACAAGAGATTAATTTCTCACAATAGAAGCCAGTGCATAACAAGTGTGTGCTCTGTAAATACGATTTTTTTTCAATTTGGTGTCACCCCCTGAAATGGTGTTACCTGGTGCGGTTACCACTCCCGCGCCGACCTAACTACGTCACTGGAACTAGCCATACTTTTCCTACCGTTTCAACAGCAGCCAACATAAGGTCTACAATGAGTCCTGTTACTTCCTTAGTGGACATTGATCCATTGTTGACCAGGTAGCTTATAAATGCAGATTTTGAGTCACTTCCATCTTGCATGGATGCCATTTTCTATAAAAAATAAAAAAGAAAGTTATCCATATTCAAAGTGTTTTTGTTAACATTCAACTTTATGGGCTCAAGGATGTTGACAGAGTTTAGCAAACTTTTACTGATATCAAAAATTAAAATATATCGCAATAATAAACTGCTTAAAAAGGGCAGCTATTACTATTTAGAACTTTATTTGCTCCTTTGTTATTCAAAGTTAATTTAAATCTCATCTCAAGCTCAGTGGCTATGGTTACTGCCACTCGGGGCGTGTCAAGTTTTATTGCCACCCCCTTCCACGAAAAAAATGTGCAGTTGGCCAAAAATGCCACACCTCTATAAAAAGAAAAAAGTGCCCCAGGGGCGAACCGTCCCCTCCGCGACCCCTTTCTTATGCCACTGCTCAGCTGTGACTAACATAGAAAAGAGGGTCTTATGTAAAATGCGCCTGTCACTACGGACGATAATGAAGTTTCACTTGCAGAGATAAACGATGATGCAATGCTGTTACAAACAATCTTTAAAGAAAAAAAAACAATTTTATGTATGTCAAAACTCATTGATTTGAAAAAGAAATGTTTGACCAACAACATAAAGATTAAAATAAATGAATAAAGTTATAGATTATTTTCTCGTTCCACCTGAAAACAGGCCTGTCAACAGTTAATTAACTTATTCTTGAAAACGCCGCCGAAAACGAATGTAAAATTTATTGTTATAGAAATTACCTTTTCTACTAGCGATCGCCCAATGTCAATGACATTGTCAGAATAATTTTCGAATTGTTTCCATAACTTTGTTGACCAGAGTTTGTAAGTTGGAAGATTATACATGAGGGGCTGCAGTGTCTTGAAGAAACCCTCAAGATTAGCTATGAAAGTTTGGGCCATGGGCGAGGTCTCCTGTCCTAGGCAACCAATTCGTTCCTCGAAAAGGAAAGTTCCAATAGCTGTTCATGAATAGAAGCAGCAAAAAGAAGGGGAAGTAAACAAAACGTTTGCCTTATAAATAATTGAACAGCGAAAAAGTTTTACACTGAATTTTAAAATCGTAGCGAATTTTAAGTTCGGCTGTGGTCTCCTTCAAGAATACTTACATATTTTTTACGTTAACAGAATGCATGTATGAAAATATATTCCAGTTACTTCAAATTAAAAAAAATTCAGAAAATCTAATGCAAGATCTGATAAAGTTTATTAACAGTAATTGCTCTATGGAAGGGATGGGCAAACTTTTTTGTGTGGAGAGTTACACTGACAATTGTAAAGTTTTTTTGTGTTTTTTTTTTTTTGCGGGGGCGGGGGGGGGGGGGGCATGTATATTATGTCCAATTTTTACATGTCGATAAAAATGTCTCTATAATAAAATCGGTAACTTCGCATTATAGCACTACATGACAAAAGTCAAGGATTTTTTTTTAAAATAGAAAATTAGAAAGAAAATTGCTAAAAAATGTTAAAACAATCATAACAGTACACGAAACTGTGTAAAATTCAACAAAATAACTTAAAAACAACGATTTTTAAACATTTCTAAATGCCTTCGAGGGCCGCATATCAGTTGCCGGGCCGTAGTTGGCCCACCCCTGCTCTATAAGGTTTCGAGTTGAGGGATCAACACAAACACATTGTAGGAGGTGACGCAAAAATCCTAACTCAGCAATCTATATCTATACAGTGTGGATTAAAGGCGAAATCAATAATCTAAAATCTTTACAGGGTGGGCCAACAAAGTGAGACGGTTGTATACTATTTTGGGCTTAAATGTGGCGTAATTTCACAGTTATTAAATAAACGATGTCAATATTTAGTTCTAATGTTGACTATTTCTCCCTTGTTTTCAATAACCTTTTTCAAACTATGCGAGCGATTTCTCCATTCCCATTACCCATTTCATCTGATCTGCTCTGGTAAATTTTTCCCGAGGTAAACCTTTTTTGCAGAATTTAATCAGGTATGTTTGATGTAGAGATCGACCGAATATCGGCTTTGGTTTTGGCGCCGAAAGTTGCAATTTGATCACTTTCGGTGTAGTTTCGGTTTCGGCCGAAACACATAAGTTAAGTTTCGGTTTATTTTCGGTTTCGGCCGAAAGTGATTGAGACTTTCGGCCGTCTGGCCGAAAATAATTGAGGCCTTCGGTCTTCTACCAGATTTCTGATTGTCACCCTGTCTGTCGGCCGGCAAGCTGATATTCATTATTGATCAACGTCTTGCTGTCATCGTATAATACAGGGGTCACCAAACTTTTTTCACGGCGGGCCGGATAACGGAAAAAATGACGAGCGCGAGCCGGATAATTATTCTGTGCAATACTTGCAAGCCAGAACGAAAACTCTTGGAAAAAGACGAAAAACTAAGTTTTGTATTCCGTGTTAATCATGCAATGCAAAAAAGCAAAGACAACCAACATATTTATTTAATAAAAAAAGTTAACAGAGAAGGCGACGTCAACAAAAAGATAGTTCCATCAGACCTAGTGCGCACATGATCGAATCTCACAAACTAAGCAGCAAGAAAAGTTAGGGTGATTTGTGAAACTAGCGTTTGGCTTTCAAGATCTCATAGCTTGGTTTGGAATTCCTGCATCCAATCAAAATAATGGTTTTCAAATTTTCATCAATCCCTCTCGTTCAATGTGTTGACTTCACATAGTTTATTTTTGAAAATGTTTGCTCACAGACATAAGTTGTTCCATTCATGAAGCAAAACTCTTCTATTATTTGAAAGTCCAAATTGACACCACAAATAAACACGAGAAGTTGTGAGAGATCAGTAGACTCATACGGTGCAAAGAGAATACCACAGAAAGTTCCAAGCTTTCTCAGGTATCTGTAGCACTATGTTCTCTCCAAGTTCTTCTGCTCTTCGCACAACTGAACTTACCGAAGGCCTGTTAGTTCCAACCACGGTGACTACCATTTTAATGACCCCGTATTTTTCCAACACTCCTCTTTCTTTCACCCTTTACAGTTTGTGGTAGTTATCATACAATAATATATTAGCGGGAAAAAGGCTTAATGGAAATTGTTTCTTATTTTATTTTTTTTTAACCACCAGTCCCAAAAACAACAACCTCGAGTTACTTGGTAGGTTTTTTAAATGATGCTTATTTGCTAATTAATTCTTATTTAAATACATCTAGTTTTATGCAGATCTGAGTTCAAGTTTGAACCACGTTAAATTTTTTTCACCAGTAACTTTATTTTTGCCAGTGACAGACTGTGATAATGTGATCTGTACTTCCACTCAATATATATTAATATCAATAGCAAATACACGTTTGCAAAACAAAGTGACCGCATATTGTATTATATACGTTGGTCATCTACTTTTGGAAGTTAGCTTTTTTAACGCCAGCTTAACTCGATCCCACTGGGCACTGCGATTCGAGTAGTTATTGTTTTCATTTTACATACTGTATGTTTTATTTATTTACTATTTAGATACCGTATTGTACGATATTGCACAATTTTAGGAGTTCAAGGGTAAACGGGTCTGCAATAAACAAGAAAATCTAGATACAATAATTAAAATTGAAAAGTGTAACTTAAGGCGCAAAGCAGCCAGGAGGTCTCCGCACAGTTGAATGTCTCCTAGTATTCTAAACATAATATTGACATTTAAATCGTATAACAACATCTCGTGTTCCATACGTTTTATAAAGCAAGTTCAAGTACAGTCGGCGGGCCGGATGAACTGGCCTCGCGGGCCGTAGTTTTGTGACCCCTGGTCCAATCCTCTGCGAACACTGTTCACAGCTGCATGATGACTTACTTGTCCAATATTTATAAAAGAAAATTTCAATAATGCAAAGGGGAAAGGTAATATTTATATGACTATTTTTTTTTAAAAATTAAAATTGAGAACACTAGGTATATTCAAATCATTCATTTGTGACATTCAATTTGATTTATCATTGTCTTGCTCATAAATTATATTCAAAATTATTATTTTATTATTTTTAATTATGTACTAATCAAATTTATTTATTTAATGTCTTTCAACAAGCATGTTTTAAGCTATAAATCTAGCTTCACAATACGTCGCACTGTACGTCATTTACAATCACAAATCATCCTCTACCTCAACTCTTCCCACCTCATTTCAAGTAGGTAACTCCGACATACAGTTTACACCCTCTGCTAGGAATCTTGGTTATATTCTTTCTAACAACATGTCTCTCGATAAACATATCTCTCACATTTGTCGTTCGGCATACACCGCCATCGGTCAGATCAGCTCCATCCGCCACTACCTCACAGTTAGCGCAACAAAAACTCTAGTCTGTGCTCTTGTTCTCTCTCGTCTTGACTATTGCAACTCACTTCTGTCAGGTTCACCGAAACATTTTATAGAAAAACTGCAGAAAGTTCAAAACTCTGCTGCTAGGCTTGTTCTTAAGGCAAAAAAACGCGATCACGTCACTCCACTACTCCACTCACTACATTGGCTCCCTATACAGGCACGCATTGACTACAAGCTGTCTCTTCTCTGTCACAACTTTTTCTCGGATTCCTGCCCTTCCTATCTAACTGAACTTCTTTCTGTCTATTATATGGTGAACGATCTTTCTCTTTCTGCGCCCCCAAACAATGGAATTCTTTGCCACTACACATCCGCAATATAACAACCACACAGGCCTTCAAAACTGCACTCAAAACACATCTATTTAAACTATACTACTCTGACTGATTCTCCTCCTATAAACCGATAAACGTACATGGGTTTCCTTGTAAAAATGTCTGGTGTGGGTGGATGAATAGACCTATGGTGTTGTTTTGCTTATATGTTGTTTTTATTTCATTTATGTATTTTATTTTAATATTATGATTATGCCTCTTTGCTATATTTATGTACAGCGCGGTGAGCCCAGCCCTAGGCCGGGGTACCGCGCTATATAAGACCACTTATTATTATTATTATTATTAGACCGGGGTAGAGGCTGACCGAATTTCGGCTTCGGCTTCGGTTTCGGCGCCGAAAGTGGCCATTTTATAACTTTCGGCCAAGTTTCGGTTTCGGCCGAAACTGGAAAGTTAACTTTCGGCTTAATTTCGGTTTCGGCTGAAAGAGAAAAGTTAACTTTCGGTTTTTCTTCGGTTTCGGCCGAAATTGACTTTGAATTTCGGCCGATGGCCGAAAGTTACTCAGGTTTTCAGTCATTTAATACTAAACTAAATGATATTTAACAACAAACTAAACGACATTTATGAACAAACTAAACGATATTTAAAACAAACTAAGCGATCTTTAAGAACTATCTAAGCGATCTTTAATAACAAACTAAACGATCTTAAAGAACAACCTAAACGATTTTTAAGACCGAACTAAATGATCTTTAAGAACAAAACAAATGATCTTTAATGATTTATAAGAATAAACTAAGCGATCTTTAACAGAAGACTAAATGTTCTTTAAAAACAAACTGAAAGATCTTTAAGAACAAACTAAGTGATCTTTATGAAAAAACTAAGCAAATTTACAACAAACTAAGCGATCTTTATGAACAAACTAAACGATCTTTAAGAACAAACTAAACGATCTTTAAGAACAAACTAAACGATCTTTAACAACAAACTAAACGATCTTTAAGAACAAACTAAACGATCTTTAACAACAAACTAAACGATCTTTAAAAACAAACTAAACGATCTTTAACGACAAACTAAACGATCTTTAACAACAAACTAAACGATCTTTAACAACAAACTAAACGATCTTTAACAACAAACTTAACGATCTTTAACAACAAACTAAGCGATCTTTAAGAACAAATTAAGTGATCTTTTAGAACCACATTTTTTAGAGACCCGCTTTCAAAAAAATAATATTTTGCATTAATTTCCCCCCCCCCCCCCCCACCCCCCAATTTCTGCCAAATTTTCTCCTACCATACAAATTTGAAAAAAAATTGTAAATCAATTTAAATTAGTTTTATATTAAAATGGTAAAATCCAAAGTATTTATTAGATCAAGGGTATCAAACTCAAATTATGGGGGGGGGGGGGGCGCAGGAGGTAGTGTCTGAATGAGAGTGGGCCGCATCAAGTAATCCACAAAAAAGCGATTACAACTGTTACAGCTGGTCAACCTTTATAAATAACAAAAAAATCATTAAGGGTTCTCAAGGACTAGGATTCACTTTCATCCACCTACTCACTGTTGCCAGAGAGCTGGCATACAAATATATAGAGACATTAAAAAAAAAAATCAGAATTAGATTAGTCGGTGAGATTCGACTGAAACCGTCGCGGAGAGTCACGTTATATATATGAGAATGGGGGAAACGGGCCGGCGAATTTACACTAAACTTTTCTGTCATGTAGCGGACCGCAAAATATCGTCTTGCGGGTCACAAATGGCTCGCTGGCCGCGAGTTTGAGAACCCTAAATTAGATTTTTATTTATTAATATTTACGATTATCTCATTTTTATAAAAAGAATGTAAATATTTATATTTTCCCACATCATTTTCGATGTAAGCAGAATGTAGGCGGGAAAAAATTTCAAAATATCTTAATATTTCATTTTCGGTTTCGGCTTCGGTTTCGGCCGAAATTCATTTTTAACTTTCGGCTTTTCTTCGGTTTCGGCCGAAAGTCATTTTTAAACTTTCGGCCTTTATTCGGTTTCGGCGGAAAGTCATTTTAAACTTTCGGCCTATTTTCGGCTTCGGCCGAAATCAGAAAATCACTTTCGGTCGGTCTCTAGACCGGGGTATATGGTAAACCGGTTTAAGTTTCCAGAGTCGTGTGGGTGTGGCTTGTATATTACTGTCTGATCATCAGTTCTTTTATGCACTTAATGTTCTGTCGGGTTCTAGCTGATCTCGGACGACCACTTCTCTATTCACGTACAAAGCGTTGTTCTCTCTATTAATGAGCTGGTTGACACTTGTACGCTAATTCTTGTTTGGAAATTCAGTTTTGAATCGCATAGAACCCTTTGTTTTTTAATCCTACATTTTTAATGAGGATGCGATTATTAATTATCTTATTTAAGTTCATCAAAATAACAACAAATATCGCCCTTTTCAACTGGAAGTTAATTAAATAATGACTTCAGGTTCAGAGCAGGTAAAGTAGCTTAAAACAATGTAATAAGTTGCACTTGTTAATCGTTTGAACAAAATCTATGTACTTAATTTGGGCTGCCTAACATATTCTAACAATTTCGCGGTCCCATCCTCTCCAGTGCAATGTGGAGTTCTATGACAACCAATAAAAAAATGACTAAATCTGCTGCTGGTTTTATAGCCTACATCATTAGATATACGTTTAAGTCAGTAGTTAGTTAAATTAGCTTGATAGGCGACCGATAAATGCATACTTACATTCCATGGCCCATTTGAAGAGTTCCCTCTCCAGCGCTGGTATTTCTCCATGTGAGTCTCTTACGTGCGATAGCCGCTTAACGAAGTCGTCCGATACCTCTCCCATCTGAGTGCTGAAGTTGGATACCTCGGCTAGTTTAAGCATCTTTTTACTGACGACTGTCCTTTGCCTGTACCACTCCTCGCCTTGTCTGATCATTGAACATAGCATCGTTTATTTCAGTTCAACACTATGTAAAAAATCTATATTCTTATAGTTCTTAACTAGCCGAAATACCCGGCATTTGACGGGATAGCATTCGAAACGAAGGAACTTCTACATATAATTATTATAATTATTCCGATCCCGGTGGGCTCCCAATCCCGTCCGTATCCCGCTCCCGTTAGTATATTGTTTCCCGGTGGGATTCCGATCACTCTGGATCCCAATTCCGCTGTGATCCCAATCCCGTCGGTATTCCGATTCCAGTGGTATCTCGATACCAGTGGGATCCCGATAGCTGTTGAATCCCTATACCGGTGGGGTACCGATCTAGATAGGTTTGAATTTTCCAATAGGTTCAGATCCGAGTGGGATCCCTATCCCGTTAGGATGCCGATCCCGTTAGTATCCCGTTTCCGGTGGGATCCTATTCTCTGATAGGATCCCATTTCCTGAAATTATCCCTATCCCGGTTTGATCCGGTTACCCGATTGGATGGCGTTACCGTTGGGTTATATTTCCTACTAGATCTTGTTAACGTTACTATAAGCTTTTATATCCCTTTATATATCCCCGTAGAACTAAAAAGAAATTTCTGGAACATTCTAGATTAAATTTAATAACCTCCACGAAACGTGTAAACAATAACTTTCTAAGTTATTATTATTTGAACTCGAAAAATTATACAACTAGATGCGCTGCTATAGCTATAATACATTTAAGCTAAAAGAAGGGGCCCAGTATTTCAAAACCGACAGTAAATTGTATTGCTACCACGCTAGGCCTATAATAATATCTATCACTTCTCATAGAACCTTTAGTGTTGTTTAAGCTCGTTGATATTTATTTAGCTTATATAAAGAAAAATGAAATGGGGTCCCGACCCTGAGGAAAAGAATATTAAGAATATAATACCCCTCGGTATTTGAATATGGATAATCAAGTATATTTGTACTAAGTTTGGTCAAGATCCATCCATTCATGTAGTAGTATTAAGCCTATTGATTTTTATATAGCTTATATAAGGAATAATGAAATTGGGTCCACGGCCCCAAAGGAATTGATATTATGAGTTCAGTACCCTTCGGTATTTGAATATGGATAATCAAATGTATATGTTCTAAGTTTGGTAAAGATCCATCCATTCATGTAGGAGTATTTGTTAGTCATTTTATTTATATAGCTCATAACGTACGCCTCCCCCCCAC
>CAXITT010000171.1:57139-99095 GCA_964033795.1 Lymnaea stagnalis
TTTTTGTTTTTTTTTTTTTTTTTTTTTTTTTTTTTTTTTTTTTTTTTTTTTTTTTGGGGGGGGGGGGGTTAGATCCATAAATTCACGTAGCACCTATACCGTTGTCTAACCTTATTGATATTTATATAGCTTATATAAGTAAAAAATGAAATGGGGTCCCCGTCCCCAGAAGAATGGATATGATGAGTTCAGTATCCTTTGGTATTTGAAAATGGATAATAAAGTATATGTGTACTAAGTTTTGTGAAGATCCATTTATTCATGTAGGAGTACTAAGCCTGTTGGTATTTAAATAGCTCATTTAGGAAAAAACGACATTTTGGGTCCCCGTCCTCAAACGAAATGTTATAAAAAGTTCATAGACCCTACAGAGTTCCTTCTGGATAATGATGGATATATGTGCCACGTTTAGTCAAGATCCATAAATCCATGTAAAAGAATTCGTGGAACAAACCCACAAACAAACAAACTTTTACTTTATATATATACTAGCGGATATACCCGGTGTGACCCGGAATTGCATTAGGTCCCCAATCCCGGTGCGGTCCCGTTTTCTGGTTTGATCCCGATGGTATCCCGTTTCCCGGTGGGTTCGCGTAACCGATGGGTTGCAGTTTACTTTTGGATCTTGTTCCCATTTGGATCCTGTACCTCTATGGAATTTTGTTCGAATAAGCTTTAAAATCACATTATATAACCCGTCGAATAATATAGAATCTCCTGGAACATTCTAGATCAAATTTAACATCCTACGTCAAACGTGTAAAAAATTACTTTTCTACGTATTTATTTCTTGAATGTGAAATATTATACAACTAAATTGTACTACTATAACCTAAGTACCCTTTTAGTTATGTCTGCGATTAAAAGTGTGTGGGGGGGGGGGGGGTCCTTAAAAGGATTCAAAGAATTATGTGAAATATTATACAACTAAATTGTACTACTATAACCTAAGTACCCTTTTAGTTATGTCTGCGATTAAAAGTGTGTGTGGGGGGGGGGGTGTCCTAAAAAGCATTCAAAGAATTATAGAGTTAAAATTTTAAATTCTATCCCATTAAAATCGGTTTAAAAATTCCATAGATATCACTTTTTTAAAGAAATCGAACTTTCTAGAAAATTCTAGATCAGCCCTGAATGGATTGGATATTCTTAGTTTTAAATCTACCGCTATTTCAATACGGACTAAGAAAGGTAATGAACCAAGCTAGGCCTATATCTATCTATTCAAATAGTACTTAGAGCGTTGTCTAAGCCTAGTGATGTTCAAATAGCTTATAAAAGGAAAAATAAAATGGTACCCCGGCCCCAACAAAATGGATATTATGAAGGAACTCTCAAGGGGTTATGAACCTTTTATAACATTGCGTTTGGGCCGGGGGCCCCGAATTTTTTTTTTTCCTAATATGAGCTATATAAATACAATTACTAAACAATACTCTTATATTAATGACCAAACTTAGAATATATACACTTTATTATCCATATTCAAATACCTAGGGGTACTGAACTCATAATATCAAATCCTCTGGGGTTATGAACTTTTTATAATATTCCGCTTAGGGCCGGGGGCCCAAAATGTCGTTTTTTTCTAATATGAGTTTTATAAATAAAATTAACAACAAATGCTCCCACATGAATGGATGGATCTTGATCAAACTTAGTACATTTGATTTTCAAATTCAAATACCTAAGGGTATTGAACTCATAATATATATTTTTCTGGGGCCAGGGGGCCCCTTTCGTTTTTAATTATATCTCTTATATTAGCTATATAAATATCAATAGACTAAGTACTCCCACATGAATAGATGGATCTTGACCAAACTTAGTACACATAAACTTGATTATCCATATTCAAATTTCGAAGAGTACTGAACTCATAATATCCATTCTTCTGGGGCCGAAGATCAAACAACACTATAGTTTCTATGTGAATTGATGTATATAGGCCTAGCGTGGTGCAATACACGTCATTGTCCGTATTGAAATATCGTTGGATTTAAAACTAATAATATACAATCCATGCAGGGCCGATCTAGAATTTTCTAGAAAGTTCGATAATTTTAAAAAGCTATAACTATGGAATTTTTAAACCAATTTTAATGGGACATATTTTGAATTTTAAATCCATAATTTATCTGACCGATTTTTAGGGCCCCCTTTCTCAGACATAGTTAAAACAATACTATATTAATTGGGTACCCACCAGGGCCACTATTTCAAATTAAATGTACTATTATTTTATTAGTACAATTTTGTTTGTATAATTTTTGGCATTATTCAAATAATTACGCAGAAAAATAAATAAATTTGAGCCTGATCCCATAGAGGTATAAGATCATAATGGGGAACGAGATCCATTAGTATACTGGAACCCATCGAAAACGCGATCCCATCGATTAACGGGATCAAACCGGAATCGGGATCCTATCGGGAAACGGGATAAAGTCGGAAAAGGTGGTCCCTGGGTGAAACGGGATCCCATAGAGAACGTTATCCTAACGGGATCGGTAGCCCATTGGGATCCACCAAGATCAAGATCCCCGGAATCGAGATACCGTCGGAATCGTAATCCCACCGGGATCTGGATTGCCCCTGGATCCGCAGCCACAAGAAAATGGGATCTCACCGGGATCGGGATCACACAAGGAAACGGGATTGCACCGGGATCGGGGTCAGACTGGGATTGGGGTCCCATTTGGGATTGGGGTCCCACCAAGATAGGGGTCCTAATGCAATCCTGGGCCACGTCGGGTATATCCGCTAGTATATTTATAAATTATGACGAATGAGACCAGGGGCTCCCAAACTGCTCATTCTCCTTCAGAATCCAATGCCCCCACTTTCATTCGATTTCCGCCCTACCCTTCAACCTATAAAGAGACAGTACCGACACCATTTTATGTTTTTAAGTTTACTGTATAGAGTGGTGCTGACCAGGAAACCTACTATTCCTCCCAACTCAGTATCTGCTTTCTTTTGTCTGTTGTGGGCGTGGCCTATTCGTTTGATGTAACTTGTTTACAACCGTGTTTACCAATTAAACATGTTAGATTCTCTCCTGGTATTTTCTCGAATGTGCTCGATAACCCGAGAAATGTAAACAACACGTCATAACTCTTTTCTGGAAGGCAGGGCTTACGCGACCTATATAAGGGATTGACAGGCACGGACGGAGGGACGGAGATTCAGATAGATAATTATTAACTTCACGAGACGTGTATTGTGTATTTATGTGTTTATTTCGCATTCATCATTATTAATTGGCACATTGCATTAACTGTGTAACGGTACAAGATCTATCATACTGTAAGGCGATGATTTATAATTATATTTCTTTTGTTTTTTTATTGTATTAATACTTAATTAATCTTAATTAATTGTAACTGGCAACTATTTTGAGTGTCGTATCTTTAATTTTGTTGACTCTATGGTATCGTCCTTTGTTAGGCACTGTTTGCAACGTGCCAATAAAATTAAAATAGGAGATTAATTTCTCATATTTAGAAGCCAGTGCGTAACACCTAACAATACTGTAATTGTGTAAAATATTACCCCACACGCACGGAATCATACCAAGGCTAAAGTAGACTTAAATACTTTTGGGATAATTGGTGAGTCCTTTGTAGAAACACAAACAGTATGACGCTAACTATGAACTATTGCGGTGACATTTTAATAGACTTTAAAAATAATTAGAAATCATGAACTTAATTTTAGGATTACAGTTGGCTACATTATATATTTAATATATAGGCTATTTATGGACTGTCAAAATTTCAGGACTTGTTAATAACTTACGAGTTTACAACACCTAGGTCAAATCCCTTTTGTTTTCTATAATAAGCAATAGGCACCATTTCTCTTCTGTTCGGGTATTTGCCTTCGGCATGCACCAAACGACTATATTCCCCTGGACTGCTGATAACCACACAATGAAAATGACCAACTTTCTCGTAGTAAATATTTCCAAACTCAAGGGCACGTTGTCTATAGACCTGTAAGGAAGAAAAACAAGTTCTGAAAAGGAAAACAACAGAAATAAAATAACAGGATGTAGTATAATTAAGCTATTAGTAGAACTGTGTGTTGGTTCAACATTAAGACTTGGAAATGAGATGGTTCGTTTGACAACGCGGTGAGAACCTTTTTTTTTTTTTCTGGGGCTGATTTTGACTCTGGGTGCACAAATTGCTGATGATACCAATTCATGCTCCAAACAAATTATTGTGCAGACGGTGCACAAGATAGAGGGGGTATCTCCAGATGCAATTGTGACCCAGGCTTTTCTGTATTGTCTTTTGTGTTCTACAGTGTTTGTTCTGTTGTCTTCACGTTGCATGGAGCCTTGTGTACTGAGGAGCGTCACAAAGCTCGATTCTCTGCCGATTTTTCCCACGGGCCTTTTCTCACAGAGAATAGACAGAAATAAGAAGAAAGAGACATAGAAAGAATGAATTACAAAGCCAGTGAGTGACTTGGAAGGAGTGAGTCAGTAAACAGGGTGGAGAGTGGGAGTGAATTTGGACGAGAGAGTCAGTAAGCCGGTTGAAAGGAAAAGTGGATGAACCCAAATGACATTTTGTAAGTAGTTCTACAATGTGACCCTTAAAAAAGAAGTAGTTGGGGACCTCTGATATATAGCTTGAAAGAGTAGAATCAGATCTGCATGAAAGATATAACGCAAAAATGACTGACGTTCAGGGAACGATTTGATACATATTCAGTGGCGTACTTTCACTAAATGTCCCCGAAAGGAAATCCAAAATTTCGCCACCTCACACACAAATCATTTAGTTTATATATAAATCTTTAAACTGTCATCCTGCTCCATCGCCTCCTTCTCAGCTCCTTAGGTACACCATTGTATACATTATATACTTATGTCTTCGAAGTTAAGTTATTAGTATGTATTTTTAAAAGTTAAGGAGAAATATGGTGTAAATATTTTGTTTAGAATAAACTTATACATATCTGCTTTTGCTCCCATAAAAAGAAAGAAAATCACATAATAATATAAGTTATACTATTTTAAGATACCTTGACCTCAAAATTCTAGAGTATAATCCTTATTTATCTTCATAACATTTTTAAAAAAAATTGTTACAAAGGATATCTTACTTCAAACATTTTTGAAAATTTGGGTCCATCTTTCTTGAAATAATCAAACAGTGTACCAACAATTGGTAAGCCTTTGGGGCCTGGTATCCTCTCGAAAGGCTGAACTTCAGTCATTCCTGGTGCCTTTACAGCATTCGTTGTTTCGGTAAATGTGTCAATGGACTTCCGAAACGGGCATTGCTGGAAGTGTATGGAAATAAAAAAAACGACAGTCTCATAATCAGGGCCCATCCATTTATTACGTCACTAAAAAAAGCAATATTTAAAATCACCTTCCCCTGCTACACCCTTATATTTATGGATCTTCCCCCTTCCCTTATGCGTAAATACCAATAAATTTCTAAATATATGTATTTATAGACAACTAGCCAATATACCCGGCGTTGCACGGGGATTGCATTAGGACCCCCTCCTTGTGTGACCCCCGATCCCATTGGAACCCTAATTCCATTCTGACACCGATGCCGGCGCAGTCCCGTTTCCCGGTTTATCCCGATCCCGGTGGATCCATTCAAGGTTGGGATCCCGATCCAGGTGGGATCTCGTTTTCTGGTGGATCATAATCCCTTTGGGATAAAGATTATGATGGGATCCCGACCCTTTTGGGATCCCGTATTAAAAAAATTACTCAGTTTTACTGAGAGAACAGTAAACTCCGGGATAGTATAGAAATGAATAGAACTAACTAAAATTTCACTATCCCTTAGATCCCACTATATATTCCCGTGGAACAATTTAGAACTTCTGGAAATTCTAGATTAAATTTAATAACCTGCTCGAAACATGTGTAAAACTACTTTTCTAATCATTTTTTTTAATACGATAAAAATCTTCAACAAATACCATAATTATAATCCCTTTTCTTTTAAGTTAATCATGCTTAAGTTAATCATGGGCACATTCCACAACTGTACCGATTTAGCTTTGCCTGAGATAGGGGGCCTATAAATATCGAGACCCCTAGAGGCGTGAGGTTCCCTAAAGGCGTGAGACTCTGGGCAAATGCCCGGTGCGCCCCATGCCTTAAGACGGCAGTGCTTTTCTCTAATTTTTCACTACTCAGCAGTGGTGTAGCTAGGGTCATTACCGCCCGGGGCCAACATCTTAGTCTAAAATAATTTCAAACACAAATTCTTACTTTAGTTTTTTCGATTCATAATTGGGAGAAGTAAAACTTGTTCAAGATAGTTATTCCTCTATAAGAAGTATCCAACTTGTGATTCGAAAACTTGGGACATAATTTTTAACACGGCTTACAGACACTGTTTCGTCATATCATATCATATCATATCATTTATATAAGAATGAGCAAGGTTCACATAACGCCAAAAGGGAGAACATTTTTTAAGTAAGTTTGGATTCCTAAAAACAATCATAGTTATTTTCAATTATTTTACGGAAATCGAATAAATTTAAATGTGCAAAAAACATTTTAAATCCGCTTTTATTTTATTAAAAGTTTAATTTTATTACTATAAATTACAAATACATTTTAAGTATCACCTAAGGAAATATTTTTTAAGCATTTTATATGTGTTTGAAAGTTATGAAAAAAAAATAAAAATAAAAATCATGCTTAAAGAATTACACCGTAATCACATTTATCGGGAAAACCCAGACATCAGTAGTTTTTAGTGCATCTTTTAGTGCATTGTTAATATTGCGAATTAAAATTAAAATTAATTTGTTCTAAATAATCACGCCAATGACGTCATAGTGTGAATAGCCTATTTTGCCAAAACTCTTAGGTTTCTTTAAATTTGATAACCGTGCTTGACAAAACTGATAATGTATTTTCCCTTTTAAAAATAAACTTAATAAATACAATTGATTGTTTTTTGAATTGTTAATAAAACACACACACATTTTAGCTTTGAATATTTTAACATTTAAAAAGTTTTGCCTTTTTTATTCAAAAAATATACTTAAATTAAAATTATAACGTAATAAATTCTAACCTTTAAATATAATTCTAATAAGAAAATGCGGTCTAAGCCAATCAGAGCAGCGCACTTCCATAGCCAAATAGCATTCACTAATCCACTTATAACTCATACAAATAAGAACGAACCATATGAAGTGCAAAATATGTTGGTATGGGTATGGAAAGGACTACAATCCGGTGAAAGATTTTGTAAATTTATTTAAATCTGGGTGGGGAGGGGTTGTTCACTTTGCCCCAGGCAGCACAAGATACGTCTCAAAATAAAGGAATGAATTTGATAAATAATTAACCCTCTTTGGTATATACATATCGGAGGTAGGATATAAGATGTGTACATTTTTACGAGGATGACAATATATTTAAATCCTATGGCATTACATTTGTGGAGAAAGGTATGCCACTTTCTCTTTTTACAAATTAATATTTATATGTTCATTTTGCTAAAGGCTGCACAAGATACGTTTTAAAATAAAGGAATGAATTTGATTAATAATTAACCTTCCTGGGTACATACATATCGGAGGTAGGTAATGGGATGTGAATATGTTCACGTGCATAACAGTATAGTTAACTCCTATGTTATTACATTTGTGAAAAAAGAGATGCCACATTCTCTTTTAACAAATATTTATTAATATGTATATGTTCATTTTGCTCAAGGCAGCAAAAGATACGTCTCATAATAAAGGAGTGGATTTGATAAATAATTCACTTCTTTGGTACATTCATATCGGGGGTAGGTAATAGGATGTGTACATTTTCACGTGGATTACATTTGTGAAAAAGAGATGTTGCATTCTCTTTTTACAACTATGTATAAGTTCAATTTGCCCAAGACAGCACAAGATACGTCTCAAAATAAAGGAATGAATTTGATCAATAATTAACCTTCTTGGGTAAATACATGTCGGAGGTAGGAAATAAAATGTCTCCATGTTTACGTGGATGACAATAGAGTTAGCTCCTATGGGATTTTATTGATGAAAAAAAGATGTTACATTCTCTTTTTACAGAATGGGTAAGTTCATTTTGCCCAAGGCAATACCAGAATAAATAACCCGATGTTTTCAGTATAATAATGGTAGGTCTTTGCGATAATTTCTAACTGCTGTTGTAAAAAATCCTTACAATCCATAACTTTAAAAAATAAAATGATTTTTACGTTTCTATCATTAAATTTTGAGAGGTGTTTATCTGCTATATATTATACGCCTACCCTACTCCCTTTAACGCTCCTAAACTACTTTTTCCTCTTCTAATCATGACCTTAAATTACATCATGATCCAGAAGGAACTCTTACGGGTTTATGAACTTTTTATAACATTCCATTGGGGGCCGGGGGGGGCCATTGGGGGCCGGGGGGGGGGGGGCCAGAAATGTTTTTTTTTTCCTTATATGAGCTATGTAAATAAAATTAACAACAAATACTCCTACATGAGTCGATGGATCTTGACCAAACTTAGTTCACATATACTTTATTATCCATACTAAAAAAACCAAAGGGTACTGACCCCATAATATCAATCCCTCTGGGGCAGGGCACCCCGTTTCATTTCTTCTGATATAAGCCATTTAAATATTAATAAGATTAGTACTCCTACATGAATGAATGGATCTTGGCTAAACTTAGTAAACATATACTTGATTATCCATATTCAAATACCGAAGGGTACTGAACTCATAATATCTATTCGTCTGGGGCCGGAGGCCCCATTTTATTTTTCCTAATTTAAGCTATATAAATATCAATAGGCTTAAACAACCCACTAGGTTCTATGTGAATGATGGATCTATGCCTAGCTCGGACCATCATTGTCCGTATTGAAATATCGGTGGATTTAAAACTAATAATATCCAATCCATGCAGGGCCGATCTAGAATTTTCTAGAAAGTTCCATATTTGTAAAAAGCTATAACAATTATATTTTTTAATCCGATTTTAATGGGACAAATTTTAAACTTTAACTCTATAAGTTATCTCAATGATTTTTTAGGGCCCCCACCCCATCTCAGACATAACTGAAACGGTACATTATTAAAAGGGCCCCCCACAGAGGCCCCCATTTTATTTTGAATGTACCATAGTTATAGTAGTTTAATTAAGTTGTATAATAATTCGCATTAGAGAAAAATTATGTAGAAGAGTATTTTTTTTACACGTTTCATTGAAGATATTAAATTTAATCTAGAATGTTCCAGGAGGTTCTTTATTGTTCTACGTGGATATGTAATTTAATCTAAAAGCTTATTTGAACAAAATCGAACTGAGCATAATCCCATAGAGGAACAGGATCCTAATGGGGAACGAGATCCAATAGTAAACTGGATGCCATCGCTAACGCGATCCCATCGGGTAACATGATAAAACCGGGATCGGGATTCTATCTGGAGAGGGATAACATCGAAAAAGAGAGTCCCGAGTTGGAATGGGATCCCACAGAGAACGGTATCCTAACGGGATCGGTAGCCCAACGGGATCCCACTGGGGTCAAGACACCGACGGGGTGGGGATCTCAACGGGACCTGTATCCGCAGCAACAAGAAAACGGGATCTCACCTGGAACGGAATCACACCGGAAAAAGAAATTGCGCCGGAATGGGATTGGGGTCCCATTTAGATGGGGTCTTACCGTGATAGGGGTCCTAATGCAATCCCGTACAACGCCGGGTATATTGGCTAGTATGTATATATATATATATTTATATATATATATATATATATATATATATATATATAAGTGAAATTTTGTTTGTTTGTGGGTTTGTTCCAAAAATGCTTTTACAAGGATTGATGGATCTTGACCAAACCTGGCACATATATCCTTCATGATCCAGAAAGAAATTTTAAGGGGTTATGAACTTATTATAACATTCCGTTTGGGGCCGGGGACCCTGAATTCGTTTTTTTTTTCCTCCTTATATGAGTTATATAAAATAATTAGAAACAAATACTCCTACATGAATAGATGGATCTTGACCAAACTTAGTACACAAAGACTGTCTTATCCACTGCTAAGGTTGATATACACATACACATGATCATCCATATTCAAATACCAAAGGGTACTGAACGCATAATATCCATTTCTCTTTGGCGCGCGGGGGGGGGGGGGGGCCAGTTATTGTTTGCTCATATAAGCCATATAAATTTCAATAGACTTAGACAACACTATAGTTTCCCTGTGAATTGTTGGATATAGGCCTAGCGTTGTAGCAATACCCTTCCTTGGCTGTATTGATATATCGGTGGATTTATAACTAAGAATATCCAATCTAGAATTTTCCACAATTTTAAAAAGGGATATCTATGGCATTTTTAAGTAGATTTTTATGGGACAAATGTTAAATTTTTACTTTATTATTTATCTATCTGATTTTATAGGGCCCCTATCTCAGGCATAACTATATCGGTGCAGTTATGGAATGTGATTCTCGGGGCCCTCGATTAACTTTTTAAAAAAAAGCATTATAATTATGTCATTTGTTGAAGATTATTTTTATCTTATTTTTAAAAAAATTAGATACGTAGTTTTTGCACTTGTTTAGAGTAGGTTATTAAATTTCATCTAGAATTTTCCAGAAAGTTCTAAATTGTTCCAAGGGTATACATAGTGGGATATAAGGGATTATGAAATTGTAGTTACTTCTATTCATTTCTATACTGTCCAGGAGTTTACTGTTCCTTCAGTAACACTGAGTAATTTTTATACGGGATCCCAAAGGGTCGGGTTCCCATCTTAAATGGATTCACCGGGATCGGGATAAAACCGGGAAACGGTACTGCGCCAGGATCGGTGTCAGAATTGGATCGGGGTCCCAGTGGGATCGGGGGTCACACCTGGATGGGGTCCTAATGCACTCCCGGGCCACGCCGGGTAAATAGGCTAGTATATATATAAAAGTGAAAATGTGTCTGTCTGTGTGTCTGTTTGTTCCACAAAGGCTTTTACAGGAGTAGATGGATCTTGACCAAACTTAGTACCAAGGTTGGCCTTTAGGGTGTGCGACCTGTGCCCTTGCACACGGTGCCGTGGCCATAGGGGCGCCAGGTAACTATTTAAATTCCCTTAGTTAATTATAGTAAAGTGTGAACCTCGGGACCGAGGTCGTACTATAGTGGTTAAGAAAGGGTTTACTACTCTTGCTTAGGTGTGTGAAATTGAAAACCCAAATGTAACGGAGACAAACAAAAATAACGCCTTTTCCTTCGTGGTGGCAGAGAGGAAGGGCGTTGGCTGAGTAGCTCAAAAGACACAAAGCTAGAGGAGATTATAAAAAAGAATGTTCTCCCATATCTTACCATAAATCGACAGTCCGTATGTCCGTATATAATATGTGTTTTAAATACTGAGTTCAGGGTTTACCACGAGACTTTCCAAATGTCCCAGTAATGGCCGCGCCCATGAATGCATTGTTTTTGTTTTGATTTAGAAATGTTTTTCGATGTATAGAGGTGGCGAAAACAGAAAAATTGCTATTTGAAATAACTCAGACCAGAACAGATGTATAATAATGTTAATAATTCAAAGGATTATGAAATAAATACTGGTTCAACACCAGCCAAGCTTTAGCCGCGAATTCGCGGTGCAAACTAATAAAAAAATTCAGAAACGGCGAAACGGTATTCTAACTTTTTTGTATAATCGCTTTTCATATAATGAGTTTTCCTACTATGAAAAATGCATTCTTAATTTGGATACTAACACTGGGGTTGGGACCAACCTAAAAGGGCGCTGAAATTAATTTATTAATACCGTATTTCCTTGTCCACCTTACAATTATTTCAGCAGAAAGAATATGGGGAACAAAAAGCTTTCCGGGGCGCAAAATCACAAGAGCAAAGCAACAAAATTACGCATGGATCAAAAATATTCCGGAACTCTGAAAATATTTTTTAATTCTTCAAAAGTGTAAGATGTTTTTCTTGAAACTGATGAATGTCTGCAGAGCATTTCTTCCTCTCACATTGAAAACACTGTAAACTCTACAGAACGTACAAATGAAAGCAATGACGAAAAAGTGGAACAGGAAAATTTGAAGCTCACCGAACGTTTACTGATCAGGAAGATAACTTCACAGATGAGATCAAGCTTGGGCTAGAGGAAAATTGTGAAGGAATGGAATGGAACAAACATGTAAGTTGTTCTGTGACGCCAACTGAATCAATCAGTGCTGCAGATCCTGTGTCATTGCATACAAAAATGACAAAGGCTGCGATTGACTTTAAAATTATTAAAGGCCGGGAAGAACACGTGATATGGAATTTCCAAAAGACGAGAAGGGTAGGCACTTTCAGTGGCGTAACAACTGCTTGGCATTGGGGCAGTTGCCAAGGATGCCGGCCTGCGCCAGTTCAAAAGGGCGCCGCTAAATCTCTAATAATCTCTAATCAAGGGCACCAAAAATAAATTAGCCAAGTGCGTCAAAAACCCAGTTACGTCTCTGGGCACTTTCGACAAACTTTTATAAACGAAAGCTCAACAACGGAGAGAATCGACGAAGATGCTGGCTGGTATATGCAACTTCAGCTAATCGTGTCTTCAGTTTTCCTTGCAAATTGTTTGATGTTTCCTGCCGTTCAGTCCTCGCAGAGAACGGATGCAAGATTGGGTACATCTGTCATCTATTCTAGCATCATATGAAACATCACAAAACCACTTCGTAGCATACCAGAAGTAGGTAGAAGCAGAATTGAGATTGAAATTGCAGTATACTATTGATGCAAAAGAACAATGGATGTTTAAGAAGAAAAAAGACATTGGAGACAAGTTTTGAAGAGAGTGATGGCTATTACACAATTTCTATCAGAGAGAAATATGACTTTTCGAGGAAGAATCGACCAAGTGAACTCTCATAACAACCTGGACTTTTGGGAAATTATGGAACTGCTGGACGAATTCAACCTCACGATGCAAGAGCATCTCCATAGAGCAATGAGCAAGGAGAGTAGCTATCATTACTGTGCAAAGTCTATTCAAAATGAATTGATAGACCTCATCCCCACAAATGTCTTATCTGACATACTAAGGCGATTAAAAGAATCCAAATATTATTCCATCATCTTCGACTGCACACGTGATGTCAGTCACAAAGAACAGCTATCGTTTAATGTCTGCTTCGTTGACGACAACAGCGGAGATGTACGAATAAAAGAACACTTTGTCTGCTACGAAAGCGTAGATTCGTCAACGGGCGAATACCATAATGAGATACTTCTGCGAAAGTATGGCATAAATATTCAAGACTGTCGTGGGCAAACATGATCGGTAAGAAGGCAGGAGTCCAGTTGAGGAATTTAAACATTAATCCATGTGCGTTCTTTGTACCATGTGCCTGCCACAGTTTGAACTTGGTGGTTGCAGATGCTGCCCGCTCGTCATATGAATCCACGATGCTTTTTGGAGAGTTGCAGCGTGTATATTTGGTTTTCTCTTCTTCGCCACACTGTTGGGGTATTTTAAAAGACCACGTTCCTAATTTGACCATAACGCCTCTCAGCGAAACCGTTTGGAATGCATATTCGACAGTTTCCGACCATTGAGACACCAATTGGAAGAGGTGAGAGAAACGTTGTTCGTAATCTCTGAAGAACCATTACATGGTGATCCGAAGATTAGAAACGAAGCCAGCACTTTTGCTGAGCAGCTTGGCGACTTTAAATTCATTGTTTCCCGAATCGTCTGGTATAATATCTTGAACCAAAAACATTGTCAGCAAATCGCTGCAGAGCAAAACGTCTGATCTCTTGATTGGGAACAAGCAGTTGCTGTGAATATTTGGAAAAATTCCGAGATACTTGATGCTAGCAAGAAGGCATCAAGGAAAAAATGTGCGTAAAGGCGTGACATGTGAACATGAAGTCAAGTAAAATGAAAAGTAAAGTAAGGAAATAAAAATCAGGGTCCTTTAACTCATTTGATACTTAGGAGATTAGGCCTAAATAGGGATACTCCTTTAACAAAACGCGTCTATAGTTCCTATCTGAAAGGTGCAGATTATGGACTACCCCAAAGGTGGTGTGGTAATGGAACAAAATGTCGTAGAAAAAATAAACAGTTTAAATTAATGTGCATGTTAAACTGCGTATGATTAGCTACATGTATAGCATCATAACACGTGCTCCATAGTCTACGTCGTAATCGGAAAATAGCGAAGCAATACAGGATAGGGAAGGTGGTGCCGAGCGGGTGTTTCGCACAGGGTGCAAGTTTACCTAAGGCCGGCCCTGTTAGTACACATGCACTTTATTATCCATATTAAAATCCATGCCTCTGGGGCCGGGTGCCCCGTTTCATTTTTTCTTATAAGAGCCATATAAATATCGATTGGCTTAAGGCGGGTTTAAGGGTGGCCCTTTGGAAAGTCCTTGCCCAGCACCACAAGCTCTCGGTGGTGCTACACGGGATCTTGCCCAGCACCACAAGCCTCTCGGTGGTGTTACGGGGGATCTTGCCTCTTCGTGGCGTGCCTGACTAGTAGGGGGGAGTTTCTCCTTCTGAAGCTAAAAGATCCCAGGCAAAACGCATAATTTCCAACGCAACGGAAGTTTAAGCGCTAACATGATTACGTGTTGCCGTTGATGGGTATGAGGCAATGGGTGGCCGCCCAAACCCTTGCCAGTGATTAAAAAGACGCGGCCCTGAGAAAGCCGCCCCTAGGCGACCGTTTCGTCCCCGCCACGTCCAGTCCGAACCACTCCCCGAACGGTGGGTTGAGGTAACGCAACGCCTCCCCCGGAGAGGAAGTAAAACCCGTTTTGACCCTTCACAGTCCAGACCGAACCGCTCCCGGGTAGCGGGTTTGAGGCAACGCAACGCCTCCCCGGAGGGAAACAATTCGTTGGGAACCAAACTTGCTCGCACAACTCTTAGGAACGGTGGGAGAAAGTTAAGATCGTGACTACTCCCGGAGCTGAAGCAAAGCCGTCCCGCACCAAGGAAACGTACAGCTCCCTGGGCAGTGGGGGTTGCAACGCAACGCCATCTCCGGAGAGGAAGCAAAACTGTTCCAACCCTTCGTCCCGACCGTAAGACTCAATGGGGCAAGGGGGACTGTGACGCAAAACTGCTCCCTCATGAGTGGAAGAAACTTGCCCAAACCCCGTTACTCAAGGCCGAGTTGCATGGCCGGAGTCCCAAGGGACTACTAGGCTATGTTTCGCGGCCAGAGGTCCTAAGAGATAGAATCTCGACCTCCGAGTATTGACATTTATTAGTACTCCTACATGTGGCTATGGTGCCCTTATCCAGTATCCCGCAGAAATAGCCCCACCCGAAGAGCTATCTGGCCCAAGCGGAAGCAATAGAACGAGTCTTGATGCGGAAATCGAGGCGATACTGGTAGCTCTCAAAAGGGTCCACCAACGGCTAGCAAAAAGAAAGCCTTTCCCGGATGTAGTGGTCTTCACCGACTCTCGTTCAGCTCTCGAACATATGGGGGGTGGGGGGCCCGGTGGGATCAAAAATGGTCACAGCCATTTTGGAAACAGCTGGTAAATCCATGCGAAAGGCTATAAGGTAATCCTACAGTTCATCGCTTCGCACAGAGAGGCGTCGCTTCCTGACAGGGTGGACTTCCTGGCCAAAGAAGGTGCTACCAAATCCCAACCAGACAAACCTATGACTCAGCTGGGAGTTACGACGTGGCTTAAAGACCATTTTAGGAGCAAGTGGCACAGAAGGTGGATGACAGCTCCACCAGAAAATGCAGCGTCCGAGCAAGAGCGACCCCTGGTGGAAACTTAGGCAAGGAGAACAAAGCCTCATCACCCAAATGAGGACTGGACACTGCGCGACACGTAGCAATCTCCATCGACTTGATAACAGAAGGTAACATTTATGCCGCCTATGCGGACTAGAAGAAGAGACAGTGGCTCACTTGGTGATCACGTGTCCGAGTAGTGGGATGGGGGCTGGCGGAAGGAATCCGGAAGCCTGCCTAAATGAGCTCCTTTACGGCAGCGCCCAGCAGATGAGGCGCGCCGCGAAAATCATGGCCGAAGTCCTAAGAGATTGACTCTCGACCTCCTAAGAGTATTGAACTTTATTAGTACTCCTACATGAATAGATGGACCTTGACCAAAGCTAGTACACATATTATCCTTATTCAAATACTGAAGTGTATTGAACTCATGATATCCATACTAGAGACCGAACGAAAGTGATTTTCTGATTTCAGCCGAAACCGAAAATAAGCCAAACGTTTTAAAATGACTTTCGGTCGAAATCGAAAATAGTCCAAAAGTTAAAAATGACTTTCGGCCGAAATAGAAGCCGAAACCGAAGCCGAAACCGAAAATGAAATATTTAGATATTTTGAAATTCGTTCCCGCATACATTCTGCATACATCGAAAATGATGGGGGAAAGTATCACTATTTACATTATTTTTATAAAAAATTAGATAATCGTGAATATTAATAAATAAACATCTAATATAGGGGTCTCAAACTCACGGCCCGCGAGCCATTTGTGACCCCCAAGACGATATTCTGCGACCCGCTACATGACAAAAAAGTTTAGTGTTAATGCGCCAGCGTTTCCCCCACTCTCATATCTATAACGTGACTCTCCGCGACAGTTTCAGTCGAATCTCACCGACTAGTCTAATTCTGTTTTTTGTATGTTTCTATATATTTTTTATGATGATTCTAATGGTTATAACCGTTTTAAACTCGGAATAAACGTTTTTATTTTATAGCTTTTTATGAGATAAACCTGGCAAAGAGTGCGGCTTTGAGAAAAGTATTCTAAAGTAAGTTGGCGGATAATGCACAACCATTATTGTGTAAATCGATGCAATCTGATACATTATCAAAGGATCCATATTAAAATTGCCGCTAGTGTTTACGAATGAGGTAAATTCTGATTCTGTCAGCTTGGTCACTTTCTAAATCATCTTCTTCGTATGCCTTTTTACCCAGTCTGGGTCTCTACATCTTTTTAGACTTCAAAACACAGACAGCCACTTTTCAGCAAACAGACAAGCATTTTATTGCATTGCCCTCCACCTTCCCTGAAATTTTTAGGTTGCTCAAAGGGATCATACGACTTTTTGGGAGTTCCTGTCTGTGTGAATAGCTCTTTTCCACTATGCACTTAACAAGTCAAATTTCAGGACCAATCTTACTGGTGAGAATCTTCAAGCTATACTGAGAGTCTTAGTTGCTTCCTCACTCAAGCCAAAGCATCTCAGCTGTGTAAAAAGAAGCGCTGCCAGGTCTCTGGCAACAGTGAGTAGGTGGGAGAAAGTGGATCCTAGTTCTTGAGAACATTGAATGTTTTTATTTGTTATTTGTTATTTATAAAGTTTGAGCAGATTCTAACAGTTGTAATCTTTTTTTTTGTTGAATACTTGATGTGGCCCAGTCTCACTCAGACACTACTTTCTGCGGCCCCCCTGATGATTTGAGTTTGAGACCCTTGATCTATTGAATACTTTGGATTTTATCATTTTGTAAAAGTAATTTGAATTGCTCTAAAATTTTTGAAAATTAGTATGGTAGGAGAAAATTTAGCAAAAATGGTAAGGGGGTGGCAAAATTAATGCAAAATAGACTCTTGAGTGCCCTTTGCTTTTATAATATAATTACAACCTAGAACATATACCTACAACAATTATTGTGGCTCTAATAGAGCCTATTGCCACCTAAATATATTTTATTGAGGCTATAAAATATAACCACAATGTTTCGCCGTTTTCGTAATGCTAATGCATTGTGTTTTCATTAATAGTTTGAAGATATCACTGTATTACTATTCAACCTAGATACAACACACTAGTCTTTCCGCGCTGGTGACGTAATTATTTCGTTCGGAGACTACCTCCCTCACCCCCATTGGTGGAGAAAATTATTTTTTTTAAAATCGGGTCTCTCAAAATTGTTGTTCTGTTCATGGTTGTTAAAGATCGCTATAATTGTATTTTAAATATCGTTTAGTTTGGTCTTAAAGACCGCTTAGTTTATTCTTAAAGATTATTTAGTTTGTTCTTAAAGATCACTTATTTTGTTGTTGAAAATCACTTAGTTTTTTCATAAAGATTGCTTAGTTTGTTCTTAAAGATTTTTTGTCATTTAGATCTATTAGTTTGTTCTTAAAAATCTTTTAGTTTGTTCCTAAAGAACATTTAGTTTTCTGATAAAGATCGCTTAGTTTATTCTTATAAATCATTTAGTTTACTATTAAAGATCATTTGTTTTGTTCTTAAAGATCATTTAGTTCGTTCTTAAAAATTGTTTAGTTTGTTCTTTAAGATCGTTTAGTTTGTTATTAAAGATCGAAGCCCACTCGATCGTCACATTGTGACGGACGGATGCCAACAAAAAAAAAAGATCGCTTAGATTGTTCTTAAAGATCGCTTAGTTTGTTTTAAAGATCGTTTAGTTTGTATCAAAGAATGCTTAATTTTTCTTAAAGATCGCTTTATTTGTTTTAAAAGATTGTTTAGTTTGTTCATAATGATCGCTTAATTTGTTCTTAAATGTCGATTAGTTTGTTGTTAAATTTTGCTTTCGCCGAGTATCAGATGACGAAAACCTGAGTCACTTTCGGCTGCATGGCCGAAAGTCTAAGTCAATTTCGGCCGAAGCCGAAAAAAACCGAAAGTTAACTTTTCTCTTTCGGCCGAACCCGAAATTAAGCAAAAAGTTAACTTTTTAGTTTCGGCCAAAACCGAAACTTGTCCGAAACCGAAGCCGAAATTCGGTCGGTCTCTATTATAAATACAATAGTGCATTTATCTCATATCTGAATGAAGTTTTGCAACATTCTACACTCTACACCTAATTGGAGAGCAACGGAAGAGAGCCTAGTTTAAAAATGTAGGTGTCACATAACTTTAGAGCCATCGTTTGCGCCCAGCAGCCCCTACGATGCTGAGTGCCTCGGATATTTTAGGGGTTTAAAGATGTGATGAGAATATTTTCTTCATTATCATCTTTCAATGCAGGGTGGAAACAAAATTGAGGGGTGGGGTGAAAAGTGCTTGACCTGCTTGTGTTATGGAAAACATAATTTGTATATTACTAAAAATAGTAATTTGGCTTTTATTTTTTTATTTACATTATTTAGGGGAATAGCTTCTTAATTAGACTAATAAATTAATTTTCAACACACACATACACAATAAAAAGGATTCTATCACTAAAAAGCACTGCAAATATTATTTTATATGCTGAAGGGAAATGGAAAAAAAAACCTTACTTATCATAATGAGAATACCTTTTCTAAAAATTTACAAATTTTACCAGACTCAAAACGAAACAAAACTGTTAATTAGAAAGGTTTTGAAAACGTGTCATTTTATAAATCGTTTATCAACGGCATTACTATTTTAAGATGACATGAGTTGTTTACAAATACAAAAGACATATATTTATCATGTATCTAAGGGAAATCGTGTGCAAATAAAGTATATATTTCCCAATATTCAGGTGATTGAAATGTTTCTTTGTAATTTCAAGATAATATAACTTTTTTTAAAAATAACTTACAAATTGCCTCTGAGATATACTTTAAAACAATTTTTTAAACAAATCCACTGCATTTATTTTAAATTGAGCTGATTAGGAGTACGATTTTTTTCTATAACTAGTACCAACAAATTTTTTTTAATATAATTGACAATCAAAATACTAGCACAAAAATGATGTTTTTTTTCTTTTTTAGCATTCGTCAAATGAATGTTGTTGTTTTTAAATTTTATTTATTTTTTTACTGATGACGGCAAGGCCGAAATATTAACGTTTGTATTCTATATGATCACGATTAAAGCTGAGCGTATCTTGTTTTATTGATATAAATTGTTTGTGTCTAATAAATGTACTTGAAAGCTTTATCGCAGTCCAACACTCTTTAATTTAGTGCAAATAAGAGATGCAAGCAATCGAAAAGATTTAGGTATTGATGTTACAATTACAAGGCAATCGTATATAGTAAAAATTAGTACTTGAAGTCTTAAGTCTACTTGTCTCCTATTGTATTCAAAGTTATTTTTTGCGTCTAGCTAAAATAAAACAAAGGGCTTTTCGTCCCGCTCAATTATAATTTGCCTTGAACTTACACAGATTTCAAGTTTTAAGTTATTAAACATATATCTTGAATTTATGTCTAAATATTTTTAATAGCCAACAGGGCAAATAGATAAATACAAAAAAGACAAATAGAGAGAGAGTCCCTCTCTCTCTCTCTCTCTCTCTCTCTCTCTCTCTCTCTCTCTCTCTCAGAGAGACACACAGAGAGAGAGAGAGAGAGAGAGAGAGAGAGATAAAGAATATAAAAAAAAAAAAAAAAAAAAAAAAAAAAAAAAAAAACTCTCTCTCTCTCTCTCTCTCTCTCTCTCTCTCTCTCTCTCTCTCTGAAAGAAAGGAAGAGAGAGAGAGAGAGAGAGAGAGAGAGAGTTAAAGAATTTAAAAAAAAAAAGAAATAACAGCATGAAAAAGGAAAGATAGCATGAAGGAAAGCTAAGAGGAAAGAGGATAAGGCATGAGACCTAAAATATATATTTTTTTTCTTTATAACAAAAACATGTTTGCCCCCAAAACAGAGCACTACTGTCCAGCAGCGTAGCAAGGATTGGTGTCAGCCGGTGCGGTCAACTCATGGTGTCACCCCCCTCCATCCCCCGATGTGTTAAAATAAGTCCACTGTATAATAATAAGTACTTACCTTTTCAATAGCATGTTCCAACTAGTGACAGCGCTTCTCGTGTAGAAAAAATCTTAAGGCCTCTAGGTTGGTCACCACTTTGTCGAGAGTAAAGCCCTTATTATGCAGCTACTGCTGTGTAACGTTAAATTTCTCAAGAAGATTAGCTCAAAGTTAAAGGTAGCAGAAAACCCGTGAAATCACAGACAGCATGTAAAAGACCTTGTGGTATACGACAATCGTGCTCAAATGTTTAAAGGGCGGTACTGGTGACGAATCGGTTGAAATATTTATTTCTGATTATTTATGGGTTTCGATATCTTTGGTTTCAAAAAACTTTAAAAAAAATTAAATTAATTATTAAAAGATATTAGAACATTTTGTTAGTGATTTAAATGGGTAAAAATTCATCTTTTAAATTTTTAATTTTAACCGATTCGATTCATGTACTTAGAATCGCCCGACCACATCGTATCGAACTTTTCATAAAGCGCGCATTTGGATTGGTTTCATGTGTGGAAATTTACATGTTATCGGTTTTCATTCTATGAAATTGGTTAGACCGATCAGTGTGTGCTCTGCTAATATGCAATTTTTCAACTTGGTGTCACCCCTGAGATGGTATCACACGGTTCGGTCCGCAACACCCGCACCTCCTTAGCTACGCCGCAGCTACTGTCTAAAGTAGTTGAAACATTTGAAACTTACCGCCATTTCTGAGGGCTCCAAACTGATGGCAGCTACTCCTTGTTCCTTTCTCGGTGACGTGGATACAACACGTTTTGTTGACGTGAGATTGGGTTTAATTAATTGTTTCAATGAGTGGTGAACAAACTTCTTCATTATCGCCATCTTGATGGTCCTAAATTTCAAATGACATGTTACTTTAAGTAAAATGGTTTTTACTGTTTTTTGCCTCGTAGATAGACATATAAGGCAACTGATTAGTTACCTCAATAAATTGACTCCAAACATGTAATATTCAGGAATAGATTTAACACAAAAAAAACACAAAAAAACACATTTAATTTACTAATTCATGTTCCTCTTTTTACTATATCTAACAATATATTTGTGCAAAAGAGAAAAACAAATTACACTAACCTTGAAATATTTAGAGGTCTTTCGATAATATTGTATGCTTTGATTTTACGTGTTTAGCTTGAGTTTTGAAGATTGCACTCTGAGTAAAGAAGCTCTTGAAACAAAACTGAAAGATGAAGGTTTGTTTTCTTCTTGAGGGCTTTATAAATTTACTTGAAGTTATGTTGGCTACTAGTGATTTTTTTTAAAGCTAATTGAACACAATGTTTCTATGTTGTTGTTGTTTTGGTGTTTTTTTTTTGCTTAAATTTCTAAAGTAGCTTTGCGTGCGGTTTGCAGGCAAACTATTCCCTAACTCCCTTAGCCCTGAGAAGCAGTGAGAAACGGCTGGAATCCCCTCTTAAATAGTGGAGCCGCGAAAATTGACGTCACTACCGACAGAAGTGGTTCTTCCCCGGTGGGTAATCCCAGCTTTCGTCCAAGCATTACTGGGCTGCCACATGAGACAAGAAGACCAAAGTCAGCAGAGATCTAAAATTAGTAGAACGTGGTTCTTAACTGTATGAGGGTCACGCCCTTTCGACCCTACTAAATAATAATATATTAAACTTATGGCGCCTTTGGTATGTAGATTAAGAACCATTCGGTTTCATTAAAAAATATTGATATATAAAAGAAGGTTAAGTTTCCTGTTACATGCGCAATCAACGGGCTTGACATGGTAGTTTCCATTGGTGTTCTCTCTTTTTATTGTGTTCTTCTCTTCAGCGAATCTTTCAAACAAAACAAAAAATAATTTTAAAAATAAAAACGTGAGTTGTGATTTAGGAGAAACTATTTGGGAATTAAAACTAAAGTTAGGAATCCAGCTTTCGAATGTAGCAAAAAAAAAGTGTTGAAAACATCAATCTGCGTATGTCTCGAATTTATGAAATCTTTATTCTTCAATTTTTTTCTTAGGGTACGGTTGCCTCAGTCAGATCATTAGATACACAAATAAACATTATGCTCAAATGGATAGATATTTTTCTGTTCGCTATATTACATATTTTATCCCCACTGCAAAATAAACAATTATTACTAGTCTAATTATTTTGTAGCACTTCGTTGAAATATGAATGTCTTGTTTGTTAATTTCTAAAATAATATTTATAATGTTTCCTCCATCTCCATGTCATACCCGGGGCGTTCGATATTATAGCGGGAAGCTAACTACCAAGCGTGTCAAACTATTTCAAATCTGATGGACTTTATTGGATTTAAAATAAAACAAAATAAATATAAAAAAAACTGATGACGTCTTTTGTAACTAATTTATTTCAATTAAATGTGACCATAAGTTAAATTATGCAATCCTTGAATTTCTTTATCATTAATATAAACTATAAACAATGAGATACTTACTCTGTCTAAAATAAAAAGCTCAGTGGGACTAGAGTTATTTTTATGTTGGTAAAAGGGCCAATCATTCACAAGAAAACTAACAATGGACCGCAACCAAGTTTGGCATTCTCATTTCTCCAAACCTATAGATGCTTCCTGGAAATGTTGGTTATAAAGCCCTAATCCAAAAAAGCCTTAATTTTAACAAAAATCTTAGAATGTAGAGGGTAAGGAGTGAAATCATATTATTTTAAATGACTTCTAGGGGGGTTGAAGTTAAATTATTTTTGGTGTACTCATTTGTAAAAAAGCCTTTATTCCAAACCGTCGTCGCTATCAACAAGTCAAAGATTTTTGAGCGCTTTGGTTTGGTGACGTGTTTTAAAGAAAGATTGATTCTATTTGCTTTCAAAAATTGTACATTAAAATTATCACATTTTTCAAAAGTGTTCATAAAGGGTGCTTTGGAGTACCTAGGGGCTTGCAATCATGGGTGTTTTTTTATTATCTTTTATTGCCAACTTTAAATATACATTTGTGTTTGGAATGGAAAATCGTAAGTTTGTGATTTATTTCAGGACAGCAATGTCTCAAAGCCTTCATTTGTGTAAGAGATTAAACAGTTTCAGTCCTTATTAGATGGCATTGTTTAAATTAAATTATTTAAATGTTGTACATTCATTATAAGCTTCTTAAAATACCAGACAAATACGTTTATGTCTCAATTTTATTACGGACATCCGATGATCACACGGTAGTGTTACAGTGTCAAGCCTCGGCTCTGGACAAAAGTCTCCAGAGAAAAATAGCCACCTGCGAGATAGGATGTGTAAAGGCGAGCTGCTGGCTAAACAAGAAGGGAACACATTCGGAATCAGGAAGTAAGATAAAATGGTTGGTGCCATCTTAATCGGCCAGAATATGGCTCAACAAAAAATTAATTAGTTTAGACACCTGGTCAGACTGCTTACCAACCAACCTATATTGCAAGAGTGCAATGGCCCAAAATTCAATGTTCACAAGAATTATTATAAATCTGACCTTTTATAGGAAAAATTTTACATCTTTCGTTTAGCGGAGTGTCTTTGACAACGTTTTCGCACTTAACGCTTTATGGGATTTTTTCCGAAGACAAACCCGAGCAAAGCCGTCGTAATTTTATTTTATTTTATATTCCATTAAGCAAGTTATATAAAGACACAATCGTTTTGAGATTTCTAAATAATGTCCACTAACTCAATGTGTAGTTAATAGATAGGATCCTGCAACACTTCACATTGGTTTTTGTTTATTTTTGTTGCTTGTATTTCAGTTTTCTTGTTAGTTTGCTTGCTTGTTAGATTTCTTGTTTTTTGGTTTGCTTGCTTGTTAGTTTGCTTGCTTGTTAGTTTTCTTGTTTGTTAGTTTGCTTGCTTGTTAGTTTGCTTGCTTGTTAGTTTGCTTGCTTGTTAGTTTTCTTGTTTGTTAGTTTTCTTGCTTGTTAGTTTGCTTGCTTGTTAGTTTGCTTGCTTGTTAGTTTTCTTGTTTGTTAGTTTTCTTGCTTGTTAGTTTGCTTGCTTGTTAGTTTGCTTGCTTGTTAATTTGCTTGTTTTTTTTGTTGTTTTTTTATTTTTTAATTTTGAAATTTTATTTTGGCTCGACAAAAAGTAGATTACTTCTTTAAGTTGCAAAGTGGACGAATCATTGTTAAGTAGTCTTCCTCATGTTACAGATTAACAGGATTTGAAAGTGCGGAATGGTCGCTAGTTTCTTTTACAAATTTAATACAAATCTCTGAAATGATGAAAAGTCAAGAAAATTGTGAACGTTCACATTAAATTTATTTGTGAAGTTTGTAGGGCTAGTTGCTGAAATGGTCAGATCTGGAAACTAATAGTGCTTTAAAAAAAGGCACACTCGAATGGGGTATGATGAGGGTACAGGGATTAGAGGGGGGGGGGAGAAAGCATGCGAGAATAGAAATGTTGCGTGAAGGAGAGTAATTTATTACAAGATGGTATCAAAATAGGCCTACTATTAAAAGTGTGTGGATGATTTTCTTGAAAAAAAATTTCAGACCTCAAATATCTACGTTTGTTTAAATATACTATTTATCACACTTGACACTAATTTGTTGCAAACTTTCGTTTAAATTTTGAAGGCTAAACCTACAAAATACATTGATAATTAATTGTAAATAAGCTTTAATATATATTTTTTTAAAGAAAATTTCGAATATTTCCTCTATTCTTTGAATTTAGTGTTTTTTTAATCAATATTATTTGCTCCTTTAGTTAAAATACTTCAATTTGTTCTTCATCACAGAATTTATTGTAATTTGACATATTAGTAATTCCATCGGTCAGATTACAAACATGCTGTCGTTTTTCAATCATTTTTTTTTTAAAGTTAAAATTTTATACAAAATAAACTAAGACAAAATATTTTTAAAAAATAATAAAATGAGATATTTGAATCTTAGAAAAAAAAAAGGATCAATTTTTTAAATTCTTTAAATTAATGTGATTATGTATATCTATGACGAAGCTATCAGGTCTTTCATTGGTGAGGTGGGAAGACGATTATCTGTTAGAAACAGTGTACATCTTCCCATCATTAAAAAAATAAACAATGTCCTATCTCACCCCATTTCATTGAAAATACACATGCAGTCACGTTTAAAGAGAGAATTCTGATATTTGGTTCAATTATGATATCATCATATGTAAGAACAAAATACATTATTTCCATTAATTACATGTGAATTAATTTACAGACAATTTTGTACTTGGATCAAGACAATATGAACTTCTTATTTTCCCTTTCTCCTTCCCTATTAATCTTAGATTGGTTTTTGTTTCTTCCTGATTATTTTTCTAGGTAAGTTTCTATTTCTCTTCCTTATTTTTTGGTTCTGTTTAATATATAAAACTTGACCTTTAACAGTTTGAACGCAGACTCTGAAACTTTAAACTTTTTCATAATTAATTATTATTATTTAATATTTTAGCAGTTTAGTAAAAATTGGTTTTCTCAAGTTTGTTTCTTCTTCCTTTGTTTTATATTTATTAATAACACACTTATATTACCATAGTTTGTTTATAAGCATTTGATATCAACGCTATATCAACCACATCAACTGAAATGATCCGCCGGATATAAAATGGTATAACAATAATATGGATAGTAGAGACCGACCGAAAGTGGTTTTCTGATTTCGGCCGCAATGAAATTAGGCCGAAAGTTAAAAACGACTTTCGGCCGAAACCAAAGACAAAACCAAAAGCTTAACCAGAATATTGACCGAAGCCGAAACCAAAAGCTTAACGAGACTTTCAGCCGAAGCCGAAACTGAAATATTTAGATATTTTGTAATTCGAACACACATACTTTTTGCATACATCGAAAATGATGAGGGAAAGGCGATATTTTGCGGCCCGCTAGATGGCAGAAAAGTTCATTGTTAAAGCAGTTGGCGCGTTTTCCCCATTCTTATATCTATAATGTAACCGTCCACGACGGCTTCAGTCCAATCTCACTGATTAGTCTAATTCAGATTTTTATGTAATGGCATATTTGTATGCTGATTATAATGGTAAAAACCATTTTAAAATCGGACTTATTTTTATTTTTCAGCATTTTATGAGACAAACAGGGCTTTTTTTAGAAAAGTTTTAAAATGTCAGTTGGTGGGTAATGCACAACCATAATAGCATAATAGTTTAAATCATAGCAATTTTTTGTTGTATTTTCATTTCTATTGTTGGCTGATGAAGGCTTTATGCCGAAACGTCCTTGTTTTTTGTCCTGTTACCTTATTTCAAGCTTCCACATACCTCGTTTCACTATTTCATTCTTTTAAATCATAGCAATCGGATACAGTATCAAGGAATCCCTATTAAAATTGCCGCTAGTGTTTACTAGTGAGGAAAATTCTGAGCCTGCTAGCTTGGTCACTTTCAAAATAGGGTTAATCAAAAAGGCCTTTTCTACGATAAAAATAGCTTCTTCATTCGCATCAATAATTCATAAAGTGTGCCTGCTCCTGCCCACTGTTGAACACGTTTTGGCCCCTAAAGCATTAATGGATAAGGATGGAAGTCAAAAGTTCAGAGCCAAACTTATTGATGAGCATCTTCAAACGATACTGAGAGCTTCAGTTGCTTCCTCACTCAAGCCAAATGTTTCTCAGCTGTCAGGTCGCTGGCAACAAGCAGTAGGAGGGGGTAAATGAAGCCTAGTTCTTGAGAACCCTTAAAGTTTTTATTTGTTATTATAAAAGTTGTACTTTTTAAAATGAGTAATCGCTTTTTTGTGGAATACTTGATGCGGCCCAGTCTAACTCCTACATCCTGCGGCCCCCGGATGATTTTCAGTTTAAGAACCTCTAATTGTGGCTCTAATACGGCTAATGGTCACCTAAATATAAACTATTAAGAGTATAAAATATCACCTAAATGTTTCGCGGTTATCGTCATACTAATGCTTTATGTTAATACCTGGCAAGATATCACTGTAACACACTAGTAAACAGGTCTGTGGTCGGCCTACTACATAATTATAATACGAACCCGCGATACATCCACACGCATGTTATTTCAAAAACAATGTTTATGGGCATGATCATGATGAATTTAACAAAATTAATGGTTTCAAAAAGCCTAAGTTTCCTTAATTTAAAAAAAAAAAATAATAATGGAAATATTTTTTCCCTAGGATTAAGCAATATTATTCACCATAGCCTATGACAATATTGATGATAATGATAAATCAAACTGAATATCACAAATGAAGGAATTGCATAAACCTAGGGTTCCAAATTTTAGTTTTGAAAAAATGTAAACAAAAATAATGATATAAATATTACCATTCCCTTAGTTTTTCCTCTACAAAACTGTGAAAATTTGCTTAGGCCTAATTTTTTGTAATTTTTTGGAAATATGGAACAAGTAGGTCATCGTGCAGCTGTTGACAGTTTTCGCTGAGTTTTTGTCATATAACATACGATGACAGCAAGACGTCGAGCAATGATGAATATCGGATTATCGGCCTAGAGACAGACAGTTCTTCTTCTGGTACATGACCGAACACCTCCGTCACTTTCGGCAATATGGCCGAAATTCTCAATCACTCTCGGCCGAAACCAAAATTAAACCGAAAGTTAACTTTTCTGTTTTGGCCGAAACCGAAACAAGGCCGAAAATGATAAAATGGCAACTTTCGGCTCCGAAGCCAAAATTCGGTCGGTCTCTAATAAAGATTACTTGTAGAACATAAACATAACATTAAATTTCTTTTTATTATTTTTTAATGTAAAAAATGCATCAAATCGTTCATTCCAAATATACTACCCCCAATCACTGAAAACTTCATAAGTCATAAACGTTGTAAGACTAAATCGCCATTAATTTCAAACCCTGTTGGAAATTGCAAGCTCAGCAAATCTTAAATTTCTGGATAAACAAACCATTGACAAACTATGTAATTAAAGAAGCAGTTTTTGAAAATAATATGGTCAGTACAGGATTAAACTCCGCCTTTATACCGGCTCGACTTCCGGTCCATGGTGAGACGATTACAGGCAGGCCAGAATCTCTGACTAATCCTCTACCCCCCGCCCTCCTCTTACTAGGCTGTTTCTATTTTCGTCGTCTGAAATCATTCGAACAATCAGGAGACAGTTTATGAGTTTTGCATTGGGAAAGGGATGGGTAGGGGGGCTCTTAAATGGCAAGGTGTACTTAGAAAATAACCCTATTCTCTACTGATACACGCTCTAATGCTTTAAAGATTTAATCGTTCAAAATAAAGAAGTTCGCTTATTTATGCTGTTTATAATGTTTGCCGATATACTTGCTTGTGTGGCAGGAAATTGGCAATGGCTCATAACGCATTGGGGGGGGGGGGGGGGGCAAATTGTCTAGTAAACATTGGCCAGTTCGACCTTACTTACACCACGAGATTTCCCAGTGTCCCAACATGTTGGAACTGTACAATAGCCATAGATGCTCCCAGTACAATAGGCTAACTGAATTCTGGACCTGCGCAATTAACTCCTAGATCATGGCCTTGCCCTACACATGAAGAATGCCGAAAATGTGATAGCCGCGGCTTCGCCTACATATTTATCCCACCTTTACATTTCTCAACAAAATCATGCAACAACACACAGCTTTACATGTCTCATGCAGATTCACATGGGTCAACAAAGTCATGTAACAAAGTACAGCTTTATATGGCTTAGAAAAATCATGTAAAAATGCTGATTTATATGCCTCAACAAACTTATGTAACAAAATGCAGCTTTACCAAATTTTGTAACAAATAATTTGTTATATAATTATTATAGATTTACATGTCTTTAAAATTATTTATTTTTCCCGGGGGGGGGGGGGGATTTAAAATGTAAATGCCAGTGGGCAGTGGCCAGAGGCGTAACTAACGTGGCAGATGGGACATACCTTCCGGGGGGGGGGCGCCAGACTAGTGGGAGCACCAAAATGGGATTTGATGTTATTTGATGGTTGAAAATAATTAGTTTCATAGTTGGGAGGGGGGCGTAAAAATGAATGTCCGCTGACGCTAAACACTCTAGCTACGCCCATTCCAGGATCGTAGAAAAGGGGTGGGTGAGGTTATTCACGCGGAAGTCAGCGCTAGAATTGGAAAGGCTAGGTGCTATTAAAGAAAATATGGGAGTAAAAAGAACTGAATCTGCAAACCAAAAGTCAGAATTTTGAACATAAATGTCAAAAAAAGTCTTATACTCTGGAGCTGCAACTTGGAGAGCTGCGAGCATTACACAGAAAGTACAGACCTTCATAAAAACTTCCAAACCTAGTCTTATTAGAAAGAACATAACAAGAGCCTATTGGTTTAGACATCATAAGGAAAAGATGAATAAGGATATGGCACACTCACCGCAAACTCCCAGATAACATCATAAGAACCTCCCTTACACACGGAAAAAGAAAGAGAGGAAGCTCTAAAAATAAATGGAGACGCCAGCTAGAGGCAGACACACAAAGTATGGATACACGTGGAAGAAACTGGAAAGGAACGCACAGGACAGAGATGAATGGAAAATTCATGAAGACGCCCTATGCCACAGCTGTGTTTAAAGGCATAAGTAAGTAAGTAAAGTGAATCTTCAGCAGTTGAGGGGTCTGGGGAGAAATTTTTTATTCCTTTAAAATCATGAAGTGCATTTTAGAAAAATTTAGTGTTCTATTACACTTTTTTATCTTAAAAACACTTGTTTAAGTGTTGGGAGGCATTATGGTGCCAGTGCCATACATAAACTGAATTCACTTTAGAAGTGGCGTGCCCCAGGGTAATCATTTGGCACAAAATTATTCAACCCCTTAATGTTTAATTGATTAGCGTCAGGGAATAGGTGCAGAAATTGAGGGTGCTGAAGACAGTCGCGAAAATTCTCAATGCAGGGTTGCATTTTGGCGCATACGTGAATACAATGTTTAGGGGAAATTACAAACATTCACGTGAGAAGCGCTAAAATTAGCCATAAAATATATAAAGACATCTTTGACGCTGCATCAGGGGGATGTGAACTAAATTCATCTAGTTGTGACGCCCCTTATGGTATGCATTTTTCCTAGCTTAATATCGCCTGTTAAATCTTTATAGTCCAAGACATTTTTTTATAAATTCAAAATACAAGAATGCATTTTAGCAAATAAATTAATTTAGTTTGTTTTGCATCATTCTCCACTTTAAGAGCAACGAATTAGATGCTAGTTTACACAAATGTAATTGTCACCAAAGCTTAGCAACATCGCGTGAGCCCAGCAACCACTATCACTTGCAGTTGGCCTCTGACATTTTATGGGCTTAAAGATGGGATGTTGATATTTTGTTACTTTCCTTCTTTCAATGCATGAACAAAACCAAAAGGAGGCCACGAAAAGTCAAGCGACGGCTATGCTTGGCCTGGTTGTGATATGCAAAAAACATTTTTATATTACTTTACTGTGTCTTTTATTTTTTATTTAAACCTTTTTGGGGCTTAACTACATAGTAAATAAATGAATTTTCCAAAGGGAAAAAAAAAAGTTTTCAATCACAAAAACCACTGCTAACATCATTTTATATATGCTAAAAGCAAATGGAAAAAAATACTTCTAATAATCAAGTTACGTATACTAATGGCCTCTGCTTAATATTTCCAAGTTCTACAAGAGTAAAAAAAAATATTAAGTCGAAAGGTCTATACATTTTTATGGGCCACCAAAACTGGTCATTCTTATAAATCGTATTGAACGCCATTAAGTCTTAGCAAAGAAGATATAACAAAAGACATGCAAAACGTACCAAAGAATGTATAACTTTCCCAACATTAAGTTGATGGAAATTTTTATTTGGAATTTCAAACTAGTATAACTTTTTTTCAGAAAAATTAAAATCGGTTGATATAATTTAAAACATTTTCTTCCCTTATCCACAGAATTTATTGTAATTTGACATATTAGTAATAAGAACTTTTTCAAAATAAGTAGGCCTACCAACAAAAAATGAAATTGGCATGATTTCGAAATATAATAAAATATTCATAAAATCTTCGTTTCTTTCTTTAGCTGGAAAGAATCCCTGCAACTAGATGTGACAGTTTGTTTATTATTCTGAGAATAAAGCAGTTGGGAATTTAATATATTTTTTTAAACAAGTTATTCTGGAAACATAGCATATTTAAAGAAAAAATAACGCTTTCGATATAATAAATAATAAAAAATATATATAAATTTATTTTAAGTTTCCATTTTATACAATTTAACACCTTTCCCTACTTTTAAAGTAATACTCTTATAATAAGAGTAGGATCCTCACTCCCTTGTTCTAGGATCCTCACTCCTATAAAGGGTTCATGTTGCAAATACTGTTAATGAATATTGAAAAGTTTTGCCAATTAAATTTGATTTAAAAATCGTTTCCCAATTTTAACCCACGATTTTATCAGCATGTTATAAATGCGAATCACAAGTTAATTTTTTTTTACTTCTCCCACATATGAATCGAAAAATAATAAAGTAGGAGTATTGATTTACAATCATGTTAGACAACGATGTTGGCCCCCAGGGGGTAATAACCATAGATACGCCTCTGCTCCGTAGCGAAATTAGTGAAAAAAAATCAATCCTAGCACTATTCAATTGAATAAGCATTATTTTAGGAATTTGTAGGTCACCAATTAATAATTCTTTTTAAAAGTTACTTTATTTTTAAAAAACAAAAACAAAACCCAAAGAACTTTATATTTTTTTAAAAGAAAAATATTTTGTATTCTGTGTCTGAAAAAATGATAAATAGAACCCAACAATCACCGTATGTCTGAGCTGTAGGTATTTAGACATAATTTGTGCTCACTGTTTCAAGCTCAAAGTCATTTTCATCTTACATACCAAATAGCTCAAACACAGAGATCAATTTTTATGAATGGCACCATTTCTATTGATCATTTCCCGATGTTCGTTTTTAGCGAGGCACGTGTCAGTCTGAAGGGACAGACAAACCCATTTTAAAAAAAAATAATTACCTGTATCTTTTAAATGGATTGCTGCTATTACTAAATACTTGTAACCAATGACTATATTTCGACGTGTTTAACCCCTTAACCGGGAATAATAATTGGAGCCCCGAAGAGAAAAAGAGGTGAGGAGACAAGGAAAATGGGTAAACTTGCAAAATTAATATCTTGGTAAAATCCAATCGAAATGTCAGTGATTAATATTGCTCATTAAAATAAAAAGCCTCATCTACATTTTCTATTGGATCCAGCCATCTAGTTCCAGAGAATACCATTAGTCTACCTATTACCTATGCTGGGAAAATTCACAAAGCTGTGTCAGAAAACGAAAGTGTGTGATTCACCACACAGATCCCGGGCTTTGGATTATAAAGATCACTTGTACTCAATTCGCGGTGGGCCATCATTGACTGCAACCTTTCAAACTCAGGGAGAGCTGGAGAAGAACAAGGTATTTATCAAGAAATATGTTCAAAGGTAAAAAGCGGAATGGCGAGTATGTAAGACTTGAATGACTTCTCTATTCATCATACCAAGGTTGTTTGTATTGTTTTACGTGTCGTCTATTGTTCAAAAGGTATTCCTTTTGCTATATCAGGATTTAAGTACTGGAAACATAACAATCTAATTGTAGAACATGAAAATGGAGTAGTGCTAGGTGTTTAGGTCCTTAATTAATCAAAGGTCAAAACAGAAGTACTGGCATACTGGGGATTAATTAATAATTCTTTTTAAAAGTAACTTTATTTTTAAAAAAACAAAAAACAAAACCCAAATGATAATTCGCTTTCTTGCCTCCAGAGGTTTGGGTCAAACTATTGGGCCAGTGAACAATGAAAATTGTTTAGTTATTTTAGAGCTGCTGAGTGAATTTAACCCTTTTTTGGAAGAGTATCTCAAACTGTATAGAAATGCTGTCGGCAAATATTTGAGAAAAATTAATTGATCTAATGCGGCAACATGTCCTCTGTGCTATTCTGTAAGAAATTAAAGAGTCAAAGTATTATCCAATAAATTGTGATTTCACTTCACACATTTCACACATTGATCAACTGACATTTACGCTCAGGCGAAGATGTATGTCTGTGGAACGTTTTATCAAGTTGATTTCCATATTTTCCCATGGAGCAAAGGATCTAACAGACACTGTTGTGTATCAAAGGATCTAGCACACAATGTTTGGATTACCTGATTGAGATCGAAATTTCGCCTTCAATTTGACGTGGTCAAGCGTATGACAAAGCCTAAAATTTATATTCTGGTTGATACACTGGATTGCAAGCACGAGTTTGCCGTGCATGTCCCTTGTGCTGGACACAGCCTGAACTTAGTGAGCTTAAAAGCAGCAGAGTGTTGTCTACAAGTTGGAAAATTCTTTGACTTCCTACAGCGCCTTTTTCTCAGCTTTCACACATCGATGGAATGTTCTGGTATCTTCCTTAGGAAAATCTCTCGTTGTCGTGAAGCATCTATCTGACACAGGATGGTCGGCACATTTTGATGCTATCAACGTTTCAAAAATAAAAACCAAGATGCTCTGATCAGGAAAAGAAAAAATGAGGCACGAGGCAGAAAGACTACGTAATAAAATGGAGAACCTCATAATCATTATCTGGGATAAATTATAATGTATTTCTGATGTTTTAAAACCAATATTGCACGGTAATTAATTATTTTTTTTGTGTATAAATAAGTTAGATTAACTTATTTTAACTTTATTGAATGTCTATTCTTATTTTACAATGTTATTGGTCTTGGTAAGTTGAGTTGGGAGCAACAACTGTTTTTGCTCCCCCCCCCCTACTGTGAGCATGGGGCGAGTGCCCCACTTTACCCCCTTCTAACGACCCTGGTGTGTTGTGTTGCTGGGAGCCCCAGTGTATTGCCGTACCCAGGACGGCCTTTGAAAATAGATTGCATATGTTTGACAATTATCAAGAACTATTATTAGTAGCAACAATCAGAAAGTGATTTTCTGATTTCGGCCAAAACCAAAACCAGTACGACAATTCAAAATGACTTTTGCTCCGAACGGAAGCCGAAACAAAAACTCAAGGAGACTTACGGCCGAAACCGAAAGATAAAGATATTTTAAAATTCGTTCACGCATACATTCTGCATACATCGAAAAATGATGGAGGAATATCAATAAAGAGAAATCATCGTGAGTAGAGACCGACCGAATTTTGGCTTCGATTTCTGCGCCGAAAGTGGCCATTTTAGCACTTTCGGCCACAAAATTTGGCAGTGAAACATTTAGGAAAAGAGCCCTTGATGAAGGGTTCCTGCAAGGGTCAGCCCTCAGTTGCACTCTTTTCCTTGCCACAAATTGTAGCAACAAATGCTGCTATGTATGTCAATGATTTGTTTATCTTGAGTACCGGTAAGGATGTCCACAGCCTGCAAACGCTATTACCGCAAGAACTCTCTGCTATCCGCAGGTACATGCGGCGGTGGTGCCACGAAATCAACACCGAGAAGACGGTCTATTCGCTATTTACTAGCTCAAGATGGATCAAAAGGTGCAAATGCATAATTTTGTACAGGACCTCTGCTCCTAGGCAACCGCCAAGCTCAATCTGGTGAAAATTTTTTTGCACAACTTGGGGTACGCTTAGAGCTCTAGTATTAAGCAGTGTAAGGTCAATGATGGACTACAGCATGCCGATCCAATCCTTTGCCAGCGACTGCATTGGAAAATTTGGCGAGTAGCAGAATCAGGCTCTGATTCATCTGTGAAGCTTTCAGGACCACACCCACAATTGCTGTAGAGGTCTTGGCAAATGTAGAACTCATACAAATCAGGCGATGAAGGGGATGCAACATGCGGGACTCAGACTCAGAATCTGCTCTCGAGATCTTGTGAAAGAGACATCACACATTTGGTCGATGTGATCACCAATGACGTGTGCCAAATTGGTCAACTAGGGGGCCACGTGGCAATGAGAGAGTGGACACTCTGGCAAAAACCGGAGCTGTCCAAGCTCAGCCAGAATTAACAATGACTTACATTGGAATTTAAAGACCGGCTGGCGGACCACTTGGTAGAGGCAATGGGCAGACAACACGACCGCTAAAGGAGTCTTTTCAATCTTGCCCACGGCTAGCAAACAAGACCTCTGGTGGGCCGCAGACAGCAGAGCTTATTCCTGGCGGCTGGATAACAAAAGCAATTGCAGCCTGGCCCCGGAGACGCTGAAGCACCTGTCGACCGAATGTCCCGGGGGAAGCCAGGGTGGTTGGAGGACCATTTGTGAGGAAAATGTTGTATGGCTCAGCTCAACAGATAGAGTTGATAGCCAATTTACTAGCCGGGGTAATAAGAGCGTAATCTCAAACCCTCACCAGAATAGGTGTCTTTTGCGACTCTACGTCGAGACCCATGATCAGAAAAACAATTTTAGGAGACACGGTTTAAAAAAAAAATAATTTTCCACACCAATTATGGTGAGGGTCTCCGAACGAAATAACTACGTCACCAACACGGATAGATTAGTGTTTTGTTACTAGGTTAAATATAAATACAGTTATATCTTGCAAGCTAAAAAACACTATAATTGTTGAGAGGTATATGTTCTAGGATTTAGTTTGTAAGGAAATTGTAAGGAAATTTAAATATTCTTAAAATAAAATGGTAAAATCCAAAGTATTCATTAGATGAAGGGTCTCAAAGTCAAATCATCGGGGGGGGGTGGGGGGGGAGGTAGAGTCTGATTGAGACTGTGCCGCATCAAGTATTACACAAACAACACAATCTGCTCAAACTTTATAAATTGCTCAAACTTTATAAATAACAATAAAAACATTACGGGTTCTCAAGAACTTTCCCTTTCTTCCACTACTCACTGTTGCCAGAGACTTGGAAGCGCTTCTTTTTACACAACTGAGCAACTTTCGCTTGAGGGAGGAAGCAACTGAGACCCTCAGTACTGCTTGAAGATCCTCATCAGTAAGTTTGGCTTGTTAAAGGTAAAAATTTCAGGGAAGATGTAGAGCAATGCAATAAAATATCCACGATTGTCTGTATTTCCAATCAGCTCACCACGCGGGGCATCTTACACATTAAAGGAGAAAGGGTCAGCAAAAAGCAGGTATCAGTATACTAAATTCTTAGTTACTTCTGCGTGATGTGCAAGAGTCCATGAGTACTTTGTATGTTGGAAAATGGAAGAGGTTTCTCTAGGAACCATAACACAAGTCATATGCAACCCTTACAAGCAACCGCTTGTCTTGTAATTTCTTCTTGAGTACATTCATTTGAGTACACAATTATGGTTTTAATTACCCGTCAACTTTCTTTAAAAAAACTCTCAAAGCAGCTCTTAGTTTGTCTCATAAAAATCTGTTTAAAAAAAACTTTTATTCCGATTTTAAAACGATTCTTTCCATTATAATTATCATATAAAAATATACAGAAACATTTTAAAAAATCAGAATAAGACTAGTCGGTGAGATTCGACTGAAACTGTCGCAGAGAGTCACGTTAAAGCTATATTAACGGGGAAAACATGCCGGCGCATTAACACTAAACTTTGCTGTCATGCAAAATATCGACTTGCGGGTCACAAATGGGTCACGGGCCGCGAGTTTGAGACCCCTATATTAGATGTTGTTTATTAATGTTCACGATCATCTCATTTTTATTAGAAGAATGTAGATATTTATACTTTCCCCCATCATTTTCGATGTGTGCAGAATGTAAGCGGAAACGAATTTTAAAATATCTAAATATTTCGTGTTCGTCTTCGGTTTCGGTCGAAAGCCATTTTTTAACTTTCGACCTATTTTCGTTTTCAGCGGAAATCAGAAAATCACTTTCGGGTGGTCTCTACTTTGAGTTTGTACGACCGTATTTAGAACCCTAAATTATACATCCCATCATGCTGATCAAACCCCTCCACCTCATCGACGCCCTCGATTTCAGCCCTACTTCACGATGAAAATGATAGCCGATTTTAGCATTGATATATAGTACCACCATTTTTTTAAAACGTAGGATTTTTATCCTTGTCTAAATACGTTTAATAGAATTATTTCAAACCAACTTGATGTAATTTCTCCATTAACCGAGTATCACAACACATTTAATAGTGTTCCATTTGTAATCTTTCGTCAACCGTGAATGGCGTTGAAAATGCACGAAATAAAAGCACATGATGTTTTCTCTATGAAAATTTTACTTTTAAAACTTAACTGGTTATTACATTATTTTAACAAATTTAAAGAGTATAAATTAAAGTAACTATATAAACTTTTTTGAAAATTATGTGAAAGTAAAGTAACAATAATAACATCGCTGGTTGAACGTATTTGCAAAATCTGTAGCATCTAAATTAAATCACAATTCATGTTAAAATAGCATTTCAACAGCACCGACAATGCATAAAAAATTATCAACTGCTCCTCAACAAAAAAATGATTCAAACAATGCAAGTATGTTGAGCAAACACTGACCGCCACAAACAAACGTTCTCTTCTCTATATATATGATACCAGCCAACACACCCAGAAGGTGGCCTATTCCGCAACTGTACCGATTTAGTTATGCCTGCGATAAGAGCGCCCTACAAATATCAGACGGATATAACAGAGTTAAAATTTAAAATTGGTCCCATTTAAAAACTTATTTAAAATGACGTAAATATAGCTTATTTAACATCGAACTTTCTGAAAATTCTATATTAGTTTTAAATCTACTGATATTTCAATGCAAAATAATCGTTTTGCTACAACGCTATGCCTATATCTATCAAATCACATAGAAACTATAGTGTTGTCGAAGCCTATTGATATAGCTTGACCTACCAGCGTCAAGTGCTCTCCCCCCCCCCTCCCCCCGCAACCCAGGAAAAATCTGTATATTTGAATTTTTTAATAAAAAAATACCGATACTAAATTTTATTTGTTATACAAAAAAAACTTTAAAATAATAGAAATATGTGCCATTCATTGTAGACAATTAATGGAACAAATAAAATATTGCTTTTTTCGATATATATTGCTCAGGTTCATCTTGTTACAAGCTTATAGAAATCGATCATCAATATCGTATTATTTTGAAAATTAGCTGCTTCTGACAAAAATTTACTTTTTGTTATTCGCATTTATCGGCATTTTAATTTTTTTTTATATTTTGCTGATCCACCAGTTGACTCAACACTGTGTTAAACTAACTTTACATCTAAGAAAAGTCTTCATGCGAGCCACATGTCATTACAAAGTAGGTAAATAATTATTTCAATTATACCTAATGGTGATCCATTGTCTTCAATGAAGACTCAGAACTCATGGAGTTAACCGTGCCACGAACAACATACATTTCATACCAAAACTTCACGTCATTAAATCTAGTTCATAACAATGTGGAAACTGATTCCAGAAAATATTGTCGTTGGGTTGATTCATCCTCGAAAGGCAATTTTCAAATGCTGGTATAAACACATAATCCCTACATAATATTGCAACTTAACTCCCTAAAGAAATTGTTACAGTAAGTAATTACATTAAAGAAACGCAGCCGGTTCCCATAACATAATTAGTTATTGTCAAATTAAAAAAGTGTAAAAAATAAATTATGCTCGGTACCTCGTAAAATTTCGAAACTTGTTCACTGGTCCGCCAAACTTAAAAGTTAACTTGATAGGATTGCGTGATCGGTGGGTCCCAGTTCATCTTTAGTATCCTGAAAATAACAGCATATCTTATTTTGTCATCATACATCATATCATTAACATATATGTCTGTGTTGCCAGCAATATGTGAAACTCGGCATTATATAGAATAACTAGGAATTATGTAGAATGCCTGAAAATTTACAATTTAAACCTTTGAAATACTTTTTTTTTTAAAGTCAGATCATTTATGAGAAGCTATGTATTTAGATATTTAGTGGACATATTCACAATATAATTGTATCCACAAATACCTTATTGAAATGAAATGTATAAATATAAAAACATATGTTGTTTGAAAGTCGGATGAGTAATTTATGGCCAAACATTATTAATTGATATTGTAATGTTTATTTTGTGAGATATTAGTAAAATTAACCAAATACCCAGTTAAATAAAAGTTTATAAAAATTCATCATACTTATTGGATTATTAAGTTGATCGGGTGAGCGGTTGAGAGGGTAAGGAGAAGTATAGGTACTCACAAAATCAAGGGAATTTCGGGAGGTTGTTTTATCTCACCATTAATCCAGCCCAGGATTACAGCACAGAAGCAGTGAATGACTTTTGATTTACATTTTTAACAATACCTGCAAATTCTACTAAACGCAGCAGTATCTTTGGTGGTATTAAAATATTTCAGAAACCACTCAAAATTGAGTTGATGTCGAAAGATAAGGTTTAGACATCTAGAACACAATAAAATTGCGGGACCATCAATCAATTCAAGCAACGAGGGCATGTAAAGAAAAAGTGTGATAACATTTAATAACAAATAGAAAGGGGGGGAGTGTTTCGAACTTGTAAAAAGGGTAAACATTTTTCAAAGCATTAATTTTTTGTGTCATCCGGGTAAGCGAGAGTGGGTAACGGTGAGCTCGTTGGACGCGATCCATGCTCGGAATATTCACTGCGTGTCTGGGCTGTGGTTATCCTATTAGCTTTATCGGATTTTGCCTTCTACTTGACGGCTGCTCTCCACCTGGCACTGTCGTGAGTTTTCCGAAGATTATCTGTTTAGAGACATTTCAAACGGGCTCCGTGTCCCATCCAACGGAGTTGAGACTACATCAGGATGGTGAAGACACTAGGAAACTTCACTCTAGCAAGGACCTCCTTGTCTTTGACTTTGTCTTGCCATATCATGCCGAGGAGTTTCCTGAGGCAAGTTGTGTAAAATGATTCAGTTTCTTAGCAGACTGTCCACGTTTCACATCCCTAGAGCAATGTCGAAAGGATTGCTGTGCTGCAAAATTTGTGTCCCCGCCGACCGTGTTTCAGGCGGCCAGGGTGTGAAGGAGCAGGCAATGTTTTGGGACACCTATTCTAGCCCCGTCGCCGCGACAATGATGGGTCAAGTTTGATGGTGAGGAAGAGCAAAATTTGTGTCCCCGCCGACCGTGTTTCAGGCGGCCAGGGTGTGAAGGAGCAGGCAATGTTTTGGGACACCTATTCTAGCCCCGTCGCCGCGACAATGATGGGTCAAGTTTGATGGTGAGGAAGAGTTGCACAACTTCAATCTCACTCTCTCGTTTGGATCCACCGTGTCCATTGGCAAGACGACAGTTAATAAATGCGGATTCAGTGGATGACCAAGATGTTCTACGTGCCTCATCTTGCTCTATGCACACCACGGTGCATGGCTGTTGAATCTAAATGGTTTCCCCACAGGATCTGTCGAAGTCCAGGCCCTGCATGCAGTAGGAAGGCAGACCTAAATCACCGAGATTTTTTCCGGCTAGTGGGGGCCGTTGCCCAGTATATGGCAGATGACATTACAGGAGAAGGCATTTCATGTGAATTACAGAAGAAGGCTACCTCTTCCTGAACACATCTTTATAAAAATAGTATCTGAAGATATCAATCCTGTTAGTATATTTTCTATTTAAGTTTCTATAACTTTTTTTTAAAAAATTATACCGCCATCTTGTTTTAGGCGGAAGATAGCCTTTGTATAGTGACAATAGAGATTTTGTTTACGAAATGTTCTGGTTCTGGTAATATTTCGTTACTGCATCCATGTACTGGCGTCTTTGCGACGGTTAGAAGTATGATGTTGCTATTGTAACAGATCCTAGCTAATTCCAGTGAGCCTTGACGCTTTCGACAGATGTCGAGTTCACAATGAGATTGTAGCATTTGGTTCAGGTGGTTCTATGCTATTATTGTGCGGGGGAAGAAAGATTGTTGATACTGCACTGTGTTGCACTGAGGCACATTGAAGCATTTGCTATTGTTTCTGGTGTGTATGAGAATGTCAATGATGTCCTTGTTTAGTGAGTGTTTTGCTTTGATCAGTCCACGCGGCTGCTGTGGGGTGAGGTACGTGAATGCTGGGATGACCGGCACCAGTCCCATGATCACTTTACATAAGAATGTCAGGAGGAGTCCCTCTCGTCTGTCTTTTAAAGCGATGTCAAATATTTTTAAGAGGCCAGTGACGAAAACAGTTACGTTGAATTTGCTCCATCGTGTCCACATCTTGCTTAAGGTGCAGGTCCCAGATGATCGCACCATATTCCAGTAGTGGACGGACAAGTTTGAGATAGGCATTCCATTTACAGGAAGTAAGGCAGTGGCGAAGATTTCTTCGGATGAAACCTAGGGTGGAGTTGTTTTTTTT